>JBANCV010000480.1:0-36431 GCA_037040105.1 Amiota albilabris | reverse complement strand
TGTTGTCGAGCAGGCCCAAAGCCAACGAGTTGGGGTGATTCTCCAGTCTAATCGTATGCAGCTCACTATACCGTTGTATTTCTTCTTTGACCATTGGCACCTGAAGATATCTGTGCAACACCGAATTTCGAACGTAGAATGCAGCATTCTCTATTCTCCTCAGAAGCTTCGATTGATAGCATTGAATAATTTCTATATTAGAGTCAGCTGCTGCACCCCTTTATTGGATGCCATATGTCCAAATTGGTTTGATTATTATTTTGTACAAAAGAACTTTATTGCGCAAGCTGAGTTAGGACCCATTCCTAAACAACCAGTTCAATCTCCAGTTTTCAGGATGGGTTGCTTCTTCTTTCTCTTAATGTGCTCCTGCCAGTTGAGCCTTCTGTTCAGAGTAAGATCGAGATACTTTATTTGGTTTAATGAGGACATATTCGCCGTTTAACGCAACTGGAGGACAAGCGGCACGCCTTAAAGTAAAGGTCACGTGGGCCGATTTATCAGTATTTACTGCGATGTTCCACATAACTACCCAAGGACCAATAATATCCAGCTGTCGCTGCAGCAAACACGAAGCGAGGTGGAGATCCGATGCAGATGCTAGAAACGCAGTATCGTCTGCATATGTTGCAACCAGTAAGTGTTCATCACCATGAACGGGAAGATCCGCCGTATAGAGAGTGTACAGGATAGGGCCCAATACACTACCTTGAGGAACTCCCGCCGCGATGCGCATTATGCCGGAACTAGCATCGTTATAGAAGGTCCTATCTTTTATGTAAGACTTTAGAAAGAGGTAATATGGCGTCGGCAGAATATTTTTTAGCTTGAAGAGCAGACCAAGGCGCCAAACCTTATCGAATGCTTGCATTATATCTAGGAATACAGCTGAGCAGTACTTCTTTATCTCTAAAGTGTCTATGATGCAATGTACTACACGAAGGCACTGTTCTGGAGCCCTGAGAACTGAAACCAAACTGGTGCTCAGGAATCAGGGAACCTTCGTCCAGTAGCGGTAGCAATCTACGCAGAAATAGTTTTTCGAGCATTTTCGAGAAAACTGCAAGCAAGCTGATCAGACGATGCGATTTAGGCAAGTGTTCAGGTTTACCTGGCTTAGCGATCATGATAATCTCAGCACACTTCCATTGTGAGGGGAAATGGCAGAGTCTCAACATAGCATTGAATATTGTAGTTATGTGTGGAAGTACCTGGATCGATAGTATCTGTATAGCTCGTGTATCAATCCTGTCATAGCCAGGGGACTTGGAAGCCTTGAGGGATTTCACTTCTTCTATGACCTCGTCACTGTGTTTTTCCCGGATGGGGTTATAGGGAAAAGTGAATCAGTGAAATCAGTGGTTCTACTCACGTCATCAGAGCATCAGAGGTCGTGCGGAGTAAAGACTTTCTCAAGGTGGAGAGCAAACAGCTATGCTTTGTCTTCACTTTACCTACACCAGGTACCATTTCCCCTTTGAAGAGGTGTTTTCCTTTGTTTCGACCTTTTGACATATCTTGTCGCACTCCAAAGAATGTGATCTGCACTTCCCGGCTCGGCTGCAGCCAGAAATCCCCAATTGCATTGTTTTTCGCATCACTCAGGTGCTTTTTTTAGACCTTTTGTCGCTCGGTTGAACGGAGCCATATCAAGTGGATTTCTCGTCAAGCCTCCTTTTTTCTCGAACCAGATTTGCAGTTTCAGGAGACCATAGGTGAAGATCCCGCTTGAAGGTTGGAGCGTAATCCGCTGGTTATGGTGTTGAGATTCTTGCAGCCTCGTTAATGTTTCGAGTGAGATTTTCAATGGCATCCTCAATGTCTTCCTGTGTTAAGCTGGCTGGTTAGATTTCGCACTGCATTCAACCCAGGAACGATATTGGTCAATATTTGTTGACTTTCATGTAATCCTAGGTGGCCAGTGCAGAACTTTTACTGCCACATTAATGTTGAGCATGATCAGAGCAGAGATCAGCACAAGGTGCAATAGACACTTTGGCTGCATCAATACCTTTTGTGAGAGCGATGCCCAGAACGTCTGGCAGCCTTCGTATACCGGTGGCCAATAGGTAGATTCACCAAAAGAATGGCACAGTATATTAATTTTCCTTGTGCTCTTTTTTTCGGATTGCACAGTCTAGAGCCCCATCATGTGTGTTTTGCGGTGAAGTCACCAGAGGCAATAAAATTGCTACCAAGACTATTGAATACCTGTTCAAGCACTGCTTCTGAGACAACGTTTCCTGGAGGTACATATACAGCCGCTAAGATTATGTCAATAGTATGCGGCTTCAATAATATCCTGCAGCCACTCCATATTATGAAGGGATGAAGATAGGTGGAGGCTTAGGAATTGCAGGAGAGGTTTCCATTTGGTCAACGTTTGCAGAAACTGTTTTTAGTGGGATTGTTGCCTCAGTTATCATTTCGCTCAGGATGGCAAGTCTATTGGAGTCCGCTAAGCTCTTCTTTTTACTAGAGTTCGCTATGTCTTTGGTTGCCTTTCTTTTTCATATGTGACCGTGGGAATTTGGATACCGCATAATTTGACAATCGCGAAAAAAAAGGCTCGTGTCGATTGATGTAAAGAAATGTTGAAAAAATCAATCGCCGTGCTTCAAAAGACGTCTATAAGATGGTGACAGGTGATGAATCATGGATCTATGCATATCAGCCTGAAACTAAACAGTAGTCGACTATATGGGTCTTTCAAGATGAGCCAAATCCAACAAAAGTTGTTCGCGCATGAAGCACTTCGAAACAAATAATCGCCTGTTTTTTTTTTTTTCTCTAATGTCGCCACCGTGCCATTAGAGAAACGTAAAACGGTTAATTCTGAATAGTACACCACCATTTGTTTGCCAGAAGTGTTCGAAGAAATTAGAAAAATCAACCGCAGAAGACGAGTCATTCTCCACCACAACAATGCGAGCTCATTTTATTTCTGCACACCAAAAATAAATTGCGAGGTCAACGTTTTTCCATAACTGAAGAAGCGGTTGATGCGTTCAAAATACATGTTGTGGAGATACCTCATTCCGAGTGGAAAAAGTGTTTCGAAAATATGTTCAATCGCATCCAAAAGTTTATTGATCTTTAAGGAGAATATTTTGAAAAACAATAAACTCATTGTCGATGGTACATATTTGTTATTTGTCTGTCTCAAGACTTAAAAGGCAACCCTCGTAGTTTCCATTATTACTTCGGAATATACTTGTATTGTTAAATTAGTAGAATGCCGTATGTACCCATTTTCACTCCAAATTATGACATTTCCATCTATAATCAGAATTAGTTTCAATGTTTAAAACTGGGCAATTTGGCTGTAGTTGTTGTAGCAAAATTTTTTAAGGGAAACATAAATAAAGAAAAGGCTTAATTTTTGTGATTTTCCCTAACTTATGAACTATCCTTCCTCTAATGAGAACCGTGGTTCCACAAATCTGCTTCTATGTTTTATTCAGTATATAAAGGGGACATAATAGTTTCTGAATTTAATGCTGGCTCATTGTCACAATAAATTCTTAGTACCCAAAAAAAACTCATTAACTATATAATCAATGGTTTTATGTCTATAATTGTTCTGTACGAAACAGGCTGAACTATTGCAAACTTTGAGAACTTATCCACAGATGTCAAAAAATATAAAATTATCAGTGGAAAAGTTATCAACATGCAATATTTCGCCACCAAAGAACGGTGTCGAAGTTATTCCAAGCTGTTGTGTGTTAGGGTGCCTATCGTATTTGGCCTTTGAACTTATTGAAAGTTCGAACTTGTTCATTATTTTTTTATTTTATTTAATTGATTGGCGCTTATCTTTCCATTTTCACCTATTAGTATATCAGTTAGATGTTTTTCCATTACAGCAAAATTTTTAATGAACCATCTAATAGCAAATCCCAAAAATGATCTAACATTGAATAGTGTTAATTGGTTGTGTGTAAGCCCTTATCGGGACTTCTTGTAATATCGCCATCTGAATGACAAAACGTAAATATTCCACACTTTTTAAAAAAAAAAAAGTGAATTTTTTCTGGAGACCATTTTCTGAGAAAATAATAACGTCATCCACATAGACATAGCATGACTTTGCTATTTGTTCGCTCAACACACCATCAATAACCCTTTGGAAAAAACTTGGTCCATTTTTTAATCCGAAGGGAAGCCTACAAAATTCATATTTACCATTTGCGACTGAAAAGGCAGTTTTCTCCCTATCCCTTTCTTCAAGATATAATTGATGAAAACCTGATTTTCAGATCCAGTGTCGTGAAGAACTTGGACTTTCCATTGTTTGATAATATTACTGACACATTGGGGATAGGGTATTTGTATCCTATAGTTTTGTCATTTAATTTTCAGAAATCTATGATGAGATGTTTCTTTATGTTTCCATACTCATCAATTCCTTTTTATTAACAAACCAGATAGGGTTATTAAACGGGGACCATTTTAAAATCAGCAAAACCGCACTCAAATCTTTCATTTTTTGTTGGAATTTGTCCCTCACTTCTGGAGGTATCTCAAAATCTTCTGAATATATGAAATCCACATCGACACACTTCAGAAACTGTAGTATCTCTGATCCCCTACTTGTTTTTAATTCCATCCTCTTAAAATCTAACGTAGCCTTTACCTGCGTTAGCAGATCGAAACCAATTATCCCATCAAATATTGAAAGAAGTATAAAAAATGTGTTGTTCGCAACAAAAATATTAAAAATACATTTCTCCTTTATATTATTGTAGCGATGAATCGACTTCACTGCAAATTTTGTCTGCGCCGGGTTAAACAGAGGTGTCACCGAAAATACTTCCTCCTCAATTCCACCTGTTGTACGATTTTAGGTGTCACCGAAAACTATCTCGGTAGTTTTTGAATCCTCCTGCGTTTGGAGTGGTTATTTTGATTATTTAAACCCATAATACCATATTTTTGAATAAAACTATTGCTACGAAAGGATGGATTATACATTTTCAAAGAAATTGCATAATTTTTTAAAAACATTTCATTGGTTTAAACTATTAATTCAACATTTTACGAAATATCTTATAAACCTCCTTCAGTCGGCAAAACCAAACGAGCAAAGGGATCCAAACTCATTTTAAATGTAATGTTGAATTTTTCGAAGTTTTTGTTTTATCGAGTAGACCAATAAATTGTGTTGTTTATTAAAATAATAAAACTAATACCAACGTTGTTATGTTTAAAATGTTCATTAATCATGTATTTACTACTGTGCATTTGAAGTAAAAATGAATTTAAAATTTGTTTGACATGTTGCTAACAACAAAAGCGGAATGTGAATGCCAAGTTGGAAAAAAAAGAAGAAAGGAAGCAAACAACAGGAATCTACGACGCTTCCGTTGTATTTTTTCTTCTCTCAATTTAGTTCGCTGTAAGAAATTAATTGCCATAAAAAAAAAACAGCTGATAAGCGGCAGTCACAGGAAACGACAAAATTATACCACAACAGTTGTCATGTAAATTGTAACATTTGGCGGGAAGAAAATTTTAAAATAATTCTTTTACAATTTTAAAAGTAAAATAATAATTTAACTTCTCTAATTTCAAACACGTTTGTACCGTTTTCTTATCAAATCCATAATAATGAAAAAAATAACAAATTTTTTTCAATGCTTTAATATGCTGACAGCCCTATTAAGACAAGCAACAAGCGATTTGGTTATTGGATAAAAACATTCCGAAAAACGAAACCTCTCGGAGTGCTGTGACAATTAAAGTTTTGTCGAGAGGGTTGCAAAACTCCCGACGCTGCAAACACTAGTGTTTTCGGTGACACCCCTGAATATGTTTTAATTCCCTTAGAGGCCTTATGTTATTTGAAGAAGTCTGTGTCTATTAGTAACTTAATTACCCTCCCTGCCATTGCCCGCTCTATGAACAATAGTATGGAGTTATTCCTAAAAAATGTATTTGATCAAATTCTACAGTTTCTTCACTGACTTCCAGTTCTCCCTCCTCTATCACAACCTGATTATTTTCGTCTTCTTCTTGACCATATTTTTCCTGAGACAAATGATTAACGCCCTGTGTTTTGGGACTCGTGTAACGGTCAGACTCTGCAGGGCGCTTCTGAGGGAAATTCTGTGGGGATCTGTATTGTTGACCCGGATTATTACCCACCCTGAAGTTAGTAGGTTGTTTTAAATGGGAGTAAGATGGATCAACTTCCATTGGTTGTACCTTAGATTGCCTATTATTGGACTGTTGCTGATTTTGTTGCGGCTTATTACTGAAACCTTCACGTTTTACAAAATGCGTATTCTTGCTTTAAAAATTATTGTGAATCTGAATTGCTCTCGTGTTAATGTCAGTGCGGCACACTGATACCTTTCTTGGTTTGATTGCACTTCTTGTGCCAAAGCCAAAGCTGAAGCTGGATTCAAATAAAATATCACTTAATGATTTTTTTAGTAACTGAAACGAATATTCTAATTTTTTTTTTCAAATTCAGGCTCAGTCAAGTCATATTAGTTTTGTTTATTAATAACGTTAACTTTCTTTCTATTTGATCATAGTATTCGAGCAGTGTCATGTTACCCTGTCTCAGAGTAGACATCTCTTGCTCAATCAAGTATATAGGTTGCTTAACAGCATAGGTAAAATCTAATCTTGCTATGATAACAATATTAAATTATGAGAGCATCATATCTTTACCCGCTTTAATTTTATTTCTTATAATTGCTACAGCCTGGAAGTGTTTAGAACAACCATCCAAGTTTTGAAATAACTTATTTGCTGTATGAGCCGCCTGTCTCCATGATACATAAGTCTCTTGATTCCTATCGAAGTCAGGGAGAGACTTAATTATATTAAGAGAGACTCTTCACATTGCACTCCTACTTTTATTGCTACCTCTTCAAAAACTTCAATATCTGGGATACCTACTTCAATGTCATTAATACGTTTTCTAAGTGAACTGATCTCTTCCTCTAAGGTTTCTTTCTGTCGCTTGAGGGTTGCATTAAGAGCTCCTCTTGCCAATTCTGTATTAATAAACCCTTCTGCTATTTTCTTTACCTGCTCTGGTGACAGATACATATTTAATTCTCTTGTTTCTACTGCCCTTTGACCTTTATTAAACTCACTTATTCCTAATCCTTTAAAATCTTGCAAAAGTTTCTCAAACTCGTAACGAAACTCTTTGCAAGGATCTTTATGATTTATTAAAGGTTTGTGTCTTCATATATTATAAATAATCTTTTTGAATCGTTATTTTTTTTGCGCCGAGTTTACATCCCGTTCAAGTCTGGTCCTGCACTTTTCTAATAGTCTCCCATACCCTTCCAAACTCTTTCCCTGAACTGAAGGCCTCTGTTTCTGTTGCTCATAATCATAATTTTTATAATTTAAAATTATAATCCTAGTTCTAATAAATAAATTATTCTCTTAATAATTTTTCCACAAAAGTATACAAAGAATTTAGTTTTTTAGTTTCTGGCTCGATTTTTTTTTTCTTATTATTCTTTTCTCAATATGTTTTTAGCAATTTTTTCTTTTTACTGCACTATAATTCCAAACATTGTTTTTATGATTATCTTAGGTATATTTCCATTTGGATGAAATTTTCCTTTTAAATAGCTCGTGCCTTTATAATCCTTCTAGGTATATTTCCTGATGTCTCCAGTTGCGTGAGGTTTTGCTTTCTAATTAGCTCGTGACTTTATAATTTTTCACTTTTATTTAAAATAACTTTTAATTTTTTATTTATAGAACTGGTTTTGGTGAATCGCAGTTCTCACTTTTTTTTTTATTTATTTTTTGTAAAATTATAATATTTTTTTTACGTTAAAAATTGGAGGGTCCCTGGTGTTGGGAATCGATTTTTTTATTTTAATTTAATTATGGCCCACGTTGGGCGCCAATTTATAGATTACAGAATTTTTATTTCATATTATTTATTTGTTGGTGGCTGAATGCGCACCAGTTAAGTTCAAAATTCAAATAAAAACTAAAAACTAACAATTCTTTAACTGAAAATAAAACCTAAGCTAAGACGCTGTTCCTGTTACTGCTTTAGGCACGACTCAACGCTGTTAGTATCGTTGTTTACTTTGTAACTGTAAAATTCCAACATTGTTGCTCGTGTGAAATTTTATATTTCCAACGATATAAGCAAATACATTGTAAGGCAATGATCTTCCACCAAAGACTTGCTTATGCAACTTATGCTGTTGTCAACTTTATATTCTTGCTGAGTTATAAACACGCACGTCTGACTACAACGAAGATTTCATCATTATTGAGATTATTTCGTCATCCACTCATCCACTTCTATCAAATCAAGAGAGCAGAAAAGATTTGAAGAAAATCAAAACGTTTTGATTTCACCTAAGCATTTGGTCCAACGATCGGTTTTGCCGATGGTTCTTTTTGGCTTCGTTCGTAGTTATTTCAATTCGTTTACCGTTTGTGGAGTGAGAGATGTATAGGGATTAAGTAACTACTTGATAGTATTAATTACTTTTCATTTAATATCAAGTACTTTTGTATTCGGTAAAAATATAAATCGTGTTGTGAGGTTGTCAAAAGTATACAGTATTTGCATTACACTCGCTGTTTGGACGGGCACCATGAATAAGATTAGCTTCTTAGGTGTTACAGCCCATTTAAAAAAAAAAAAAAGAAATACAGACATATTACCTTGCAGCTCGTGTGGTAAATGAAAGGCATACAGCTGATTACATAGAACAAAACCATCGGGACATTTTTGAAAAATCAAATATACCTCTAACAAAAATTCGGGCAGCAGTTACCGACTATGCCAACACTGACTTTGCGGGAAAGTAAACATCTGCCGTGTTTTGCGCACAGCATAGTCTAGTTGTGAAACAAGCCTTAAAAATGCCACACGTCAAAGCAACTGGTACGCGATATTGTGATTTGGGTGAAAAACAGTTCAATCCGATAAATTGTGCCAAATTCAATTGCGGAATAAGTATTCCGAACCATTAAAACTTCTTGCAGACGTTGTACAAGATGGAATTAAACCATTTTTATATTGGAGCGTTTACTCCAGTTAAGGCAAGTGGTAGCTGAAATCACGCTAGAAATTGTATCAGCACCAGATATGCCAAGCACTACAGAAATAGATGTGCTACACCAGCTTTCAGCTCTACTAAAGCCATACGAATTTGTGACGCGCGAAGCATCAGGTCAAAATTATGTGACTATATCTAAAGTTATTCCAATGCTCATTTGCCTATCATCAGAAGTAAAAAAAATCGAGCCAAAATCTGTCGTTATTAAAGAGTGCGAGGATGCTTTGTTGAAGGATTTGAGAAATAGATATGGAGCAATAGAGTATAACTCTCATGCAGCTTTGCCAAAACTTCTGGATCCTAAATTCCGAAACCTATACTTCCAAGATGCTCTGGAAAGGCTATACAAAAGGTCAAGACAATGATTTTAGAACAACAAGAAAGCAGCACAGTCTGAAGAAGACATAGTTAATACCTGAATACGATTTCTGGAAGCGTCATACCGAGTTGGTGCATGGGCATAGAAAAAAAAAAAAACATACACGCCAACGATGTTGTCAGTTTACTTATCAATCGACACCGTGCCCATTTGCAGAATGGGAAGAATTAAAAGAACGATTCCCCCATTCATATACATACGCCATACAATATTTAATTGTAGTAACGACGTCTGTTATATGCGATAGCCTCTTTTCCAAACCGGGCTCCACAATAACTCATGCACGGAAAAGATTGTCTCTACAATACATGGAAAAATTACTACTTTTGGGAAATTTAGAGGAAGATTTCTTTGCGTAATCTTCTTAAAAACAAAATATTAAAATTTTAAATTCTGATGTATATCTCTTTATATGTATAAAAATCTCCTGCCACGTGTTTAGAACAAAAACTACTCCGAAACGGCTCGACCGAGTTTTATGATATTTTTTAATACATTTGGTAGACATGAGGTCGTAAAGTATTTTGTATCCTTCTATCCCCACCTCCAATTTTTTAATAGCGATTTTTGTTTTTGCGTATGAATGATTCCAATTAATTAGAGACAAATCGATCAAGTAGCTTCGTCAATTATATCAGGAATAATTATGTCAATATCAATACTTAATTGATCCGTTTAATTATTAAAAATTATTTCATATTAGATTTAACCGTCGTGTCACTTTGACATTTCATTCTCCATTTGTCATGAATCACAAACGAAGTAATTATATTATTTTACAAGAAATTTATACGTGTTTTATGACTGTGACAGTTTGGTAATAAAATAGTAAAAGACCAAATACATTATCGGCACACCGTGTTCCATGTGTGTTAAAGTGAACCCAACAAGATAATGAAAAGGAGCATGTCAATATTGTGATCGTTCTCTCTCAACATAAAGTTCCGCTACTAATGGCAACGCAGAAATAGACTGCAATGAGAGACAAAAAAATCATTCACGCAACGTGGCAAAATTGGCAAACATGTGAGGGCTGCCAACTTTGTGAATTTGTTATGAGTTGTCATGTCTGTGCCAAAAGTCGAATGTTTTACCAATTACATTAAGTAAATAAAAATTTATTTACAACAAATAGAAAATATTGTTCATTCAATTCCACTACAAAATTAATACTGATTTTCATTGTTACATTTTACTATTTTAACGATTAAAAATATTTTACTTTTTTCTCTTTCTTCATTATTTTGCGATACAGGACATATCCAATTGATTCTCGCCAAAGAAAAAATTTTGGCATACGTATACCCCGTTTTTTAAGACAGGGCGTAGCAGCGCGCGTCGGTAAATCTAGTAAAACTATAAAAAAAAAACTGTCAGTAAATGAAAAGAAACAAACAAAAAATAAAATTACAACAAATAAAAATTAAATAACATATTTTTCTTTAATTTTACATGAAAAATTTTGCAACCATGTTTATAAAGTACTCATTCAATACTTGAAAGTACTAATACTTTTTCGGTAATCAAATGAGTAGAACCGTCTTTTTCATTTGAATACACTCATATGAGTATGTACTAATTATTTTAAGGTATTGGAACATCCCTAGATACGTGATCATTCAAAATATATGAATAAAGACTATAATGAAATGCTATATTCATCTTTTCTTCGTACCCACATTCATTTCAATCTGCATACAGAGGAACATGTGAATCTGCAGAACATATACATTGCATTAATGAAACTTACTCACACACTCATGCACTGCAAATCAATAGAGCAAAACATGTATGTGTTTCAAAGCGAATCATTTAAAACCTGTTTTGCATGCACCCAGACACAAGTCTAACATCTAGTTTAAGATCTGAATTAAATGAATAAACTGTCATCTCTACATAAGGAAACAAAATTGAAATGTATTTTTGATAGCTTTGGGTCTGATACTGAACTGACCGTGTAAAATATAATATTTTTCAATACAATTGAATGTCGAAACCTTGTTAACGTGGGGCTGCCAACATTGTATAATTAATATGAATATGAATTGGCAACAACTCCCAATCATATGGTTTTTTCTTTGTTTACATGCACTTGTGTTTACGAGAACAGCCGATTTACTACTAGCCAACAGAAACGGTCGTTCATGAAATTCTTGTTACACAATTACGAAATTACGACGTTTAACACAGTTCGTGAATACCATTATTTTGTTTTTTATTTTGAGTAAACATTAATGATTGCATATACTGAATAAAAAAAACTTAATATGAAACGAAAAGTTGTTCTACTTTTTATTTTGGAAGAAGCATGAAATATGCACCTTTTTTTCCTTGTATGCATCGTAAGCAAATTGTACATCCACAGCGATGCCAATGAATTTTACAAATTGCAAATAGTCTTAACTTAATTTCTTTATCCATTTTTATTTGATCTTTTTGTTGATGAAGATAATAAAACTAGAATTGTGTTTGCGCTACTTTTTATAATAATTCTAATTGCATGATTTCTTTATGAAGAACTCATTTACTTTTTCGTAGTTGAAGGGTTTTTGTTTATATGTTTGTTTGTATAATTGAAATTTAATAACTTTCTATGTTCACATTTTACTATTTTATCAAAATAATCGACTTCTTTGTTTAATGAGAAGCAATATCAAAGCAAAAGCAGAATTACTCACAATTGACCATTTGCATTTCGAATATTCATAGCAGATGCTTTTTATTACAAATGAATGCTCCTGTTGTGTGACCCCTTCGAAATCGTTGAATGCGTCAAAAACGTTTAACGGAAGTCTTCAAAACGCGAGCTATGTAGCTTACATTTATTTTAGTTGAGGCCGAAGCATCTGTATTATTCAACACTATAAATTCAGTTGTTCTCTATGAAAAATAAAACGAAAAGCACAAATAACCAAGAAAATGAGCAGAGGCTGTTCAGATTAGTGCGTGTACATTTTTGCAAAATATCAGTAAAAAGGAATTGGCTTGTTTTATTAAGAAAAATATTAAAACATAAACATAATAAACTATTAATAATGAAAATCTAATTAAACCGATCTATATATAACAAAAAGAAACATAACGTGAAATTTTAAAACGCAAAGTATTGTCGTTTTAGTTTATGTGGGCGAAACTGTGGTGTGGGGAATTTGTTATATTATTCGTTTGAAAGCAGACTCCGTTTATCATCAATCCGTTTACCTTTTCTTAATTTAAGTTTTTCTTTAATTTCCTACTTTGTTTCTTACTTTTGATACTCTTCACGCAGTGAATAGTATTGTGAATTTTTCATGAAGTTTTTAAAGCACAGAATCATAGACCCCATGAATTATATATATTTTTGATCAGCGCGACGAGATGATCTAGCAATGTCTGTCTGTATGTATGTAAATAAGAAGACTTTTTACCATACGCTGTACTCTCTCCCATACAAATCCCACATCCAAATTCATGTTCTTAATAGATAAACTATTTTTTATTATTTTTGTTGGATTATCGAATGTAAATTTAGGCACTAAAAGTGTTTGACCCATATCCACCAAGCATATAAATTTGAAGATCCTAGGACTACTGAATCGCATAACTCCCTTACACAAAACGTTTTTAGTGGATGCGTGAAGAGTAGTGCATCTTCGGCATAGTCGAAGATGACCTTCTTTCCGGCTTTTTCGTTATTACTGTTTGTTGCTGTTTTCTTACATTATTAGTTTTGTTTTTGGGCTCTCCTCTTGAAGAAAAAACTGAAAGCCCAGCATATAAATTTTTCCAACTTATTGGACGTTTCGGAGAACGACACTTCGTGCTCCTCTCCTGCTCAAGTACGCAACAAAGTCATAAAAAAATATCTTGTGTATTAAGTGAAACTTAACTAAATCGCTACAGCTTAGACCATTTGTTCCCCATTTTGATCCAGCTTAATGTTTAAAATTTTCAAAAAAAAAAAAACTATTCATCAAGATATGATTTTGGTGATAATTCGTAATGATATTAGCGTAGTACTGCAGCGACACTTGTGATTTAGTCTCGACTACAGAAGGCCGTACCCTTGCAGTTGTGATCGTTACTGTACAAAGTATTAGTGAAATTTACCTTTTACGGACTCCCATCAGGGGGAGAAATGCTGTGAAAGACGATATGGGTTCGCAGACCTTGGAGATTCTGCGGCAGGGCGTTTGGGCCTCATTGACTGGTGGCTATTTTTATGATCCGCATCAAGGAGTTTTCTGCAACGTAATACATCTTTATCTTTGGCTCTACTTACTCTGTTCGCCTTTTGTCGCTTACTTGGTTAGTTTGTTGTGTATTCATTTATTTTGTGCGAGTTGCATGTCAATTTCTATGTATTTAGTACTTTCCAAGCACATGGCTTACATGGTACATTTATATGGTTTTAACCACACTTACTATTATGGTGGTAAAGTTGGCAAACATGGCACTGCATCGACTGTACGACCGAGCTCAGGCAATGCCAGCAGCGAATCTAAAGAATCAATTTTTTAAAATAACCAAAGAGACAGAAACGAGGTAAGATCCATTAAAGGCTATCAAAATATATTTCAGTTTTGTTTCCTTATGTAGAGATGACGAAACTGGCATTGAAATGAAGATATTAGGTGCAGAAGGGTCAGGAAATTCTGTAGAGCAAGCGATAAATGAAGCTAGTGAACAAAACAGTATGATGTCCATTGATAATGTGAACAGTATCATGGGTAAGTGAAATTTTTACTCAGTGACAAATTCTAAAAAGTTTATTCATTTAATTCAGATCTTAAAGTAGATGTGCACCGTAAGAATAGTTCCGAATCTATTGAGCTGATGTTCTATGCACCTTCAATGTTGTCGGGTAGCAGTCTTCAAGATCAACAATCATTTGCTGGTTCTACCAGTGTTAGCAAATCAATACGTTCTTCGAGCGCTGCTGCTACTAGAACAGACAATGTTGAGTCACGCTATCTAAAAGTTTATCCAGTTATCGAGACATGCGATAGTGATGGCAAGAGTACAACCGTAGCAAATGGAACAGGCGGTGGAAGTAATTTAATACATGAGCTCAATCGGCGGCAAACACATCTATCACGTAAATGTACTGATGTTTTCAATCGACGTTATCACCGTCGTCGGCTTGAACGACAAAGCAGTTTGGATGCACCCGCTGAATCGACATTTGTTTCTAGATTGATGCGTAATCAATCCGATACAATTGAAATCACTGATTCCAGTGCGATGGATGGTAGTGGCGGTTGTAGCGTTGTACCTGGTATTAATTTCTCAACGCGTAACGAAACATTTGTACATTCACAATTGCATCATAAAACAAGTTCCACTACTGGCCGTACATCAAACGCTCTTCAACATGTTACATGTGTAAACGCTGGACTGCCATCCTTAACACAAGTGAATGGAACAGATAGTATAAAGTCCCATTCAGTTGTATCATCTGATGGTACTACAGGTATAAAAAGTTTGCGGCTACAACGTCACAAAAGTTCCGAAACGCACGATGAAAGATTAAAACATCAAAATCGTGAACACTACAAACCCATGTATCATAAACATTATCACCATCATCATGTGCGAAGTACTGGGAGTGGTGCAAGCAGTATTGGATCGTTGGCGATGGTTGGTGGTGGTATTACCGATTCGGAAGATATTGAATTAGGTTTGAGTGGGAGCTCCTGCGGAGTTGCTGAGGCAATTGATCGTACCTTGCAATCATGGATTTTAGGTAATTTTTGTAAAATATAAACTGTTTATAGTGTTTTTTTTATCACACCTTTTACTTCCAGATTCCTCTTCTGATGTCTATTTGGAGGACGATAGTTATACGAAATCGGATCTTGGTATCGAACAACTTGAACCGAGTAATTCATTACAACAAAAACAGCTTAATTTACAATACCATGCGAAAAATCGTGGCCAACATAATCAGCTTCACCGTTTAGAAACAACAAACATACGCAAAGATTCAACAAGCACAATGTCTGCTCTTCAGTTGTCTGTCATTGGCCCTGGATCGATCAGTAATAAAACAGACCCAAAAGGCTGTAGTGGTTATGCGGGCAATACTGTTTCTTGTGGCAACTTTAAAAGACGAAGACATTCCAATGCGACTTCTTTTTACAAAAATTACGTTCAAACATCCAAACCCGCAATGTTGACGAATACGCAGCAAACAGGGGTCAGGCGCATAAAGAGCGCTGCATTGGATTTATCATGTCCGCAACCTTCCGTTTCTAATCTTAGTCCACATCCTAACAGTGTAGAGGCGATAGGAAGCCAACAGATGCGAAATCCGTTGCCGCCTCCAAGTAAAAGTCTGGTTAGAAATCAACATTTAAATTTATATCCCCGCATACTCGATCAAAACTACGCTGAAAACAATAGTATTTGTAGTAGTCTTAATTTTGTTGCCTCAAATTCTTGTGGATCGACTGCCGCGCTAATAGAACCACCTGCGCATCCTATTGTGGAATATTTGGATGAAAATGTTTTTTTTGATGTCCCACATGAGGAATTGAATAAAGTGGTAAATCCCAACAGTGAGGTTAGATTCGTTGAACAAAGTGTTGCTGATATTGGAGATGACGCGATTTCTTCAACATTAAAAAAGCACATAACCCTATCTGTTGCTAATGTTAAAGAACCTGAAAGTAACATTGGTAACAACGGTAATATTGAGTCTAAACGTTGCATAGGATGCTGTAATTTTGATTACGATGGTGTTTTTATGGAAAGAACCTCTCAATCTTTTGTCTGCAATAAAACGCACCACAGCGATGAGTCAGATGTTGGAGGCCTACTGGTTGGAGATGATGATTTGTTTAAGGATTTCGACGGCAACCTTGAGAACATATTGAGTGAGATGCAGCACACACAAAATCAATTGGATGTCGTTTTGAAGCAAGAAGGAAAAAATCATGTGTTTCCACATGATGACTTCACGTTGACTCTCGAAAACGAATATGAAGATGGAACTGATAAAAATGGCTCTTGTTCACCACTGTTAAGGGGCAAAAAACTTATGACAGCGACTGAGTCATCTGCGGATAATGCATTGAGATATGGAATTGTATCAACTCAACTTAGAGTGGCAGGCACAGCTCAAGAACAGGACCAGCAAATTAATCATAATCAAATTATTAAAAGTGAAGCTGATTCTGGTTGTCCATCTAGTGACTGTGATCAAGTTAGTGCCAATTCCAAAGATCAACTTTTAGCAGTCATTGAGCCAACAGTGAAATACAGTTCTGAAAGAGAAATATCTCTTGCCCAAACCGATTGTGAACTGCAAAATATTTCATTAAAAATACCAGCTAAGAATCTGGGCGCTATACCGAAAGTAATACGCTATCATGACGTTAATGAATCACACAACGAAACACCAAGCACTTCTATTGCTAGCACAGGTACTCATGTGCACATGTGGCGTGCACGCCATCATGATGTATATCCTTGTACGACAGTTGTGTTAACAACAGCGACACACACTCTACCAGAATTTGGAGTTGTTAGCACAAAGCATAACAAAGCCATGGCATCGACACATTCTTCATCGTCAACAGCCTCTTCGCACAGCATTAGTGTGGAAAATCTTTCAGTTGACATACATAAAATGCTTTGGCTCATGCACGGTGGTGCTGTAGATGAACGTGGTCGTCCTATAGCTGGCATCGCTCCTGATGGCACACCTATTCCAGCAAATCCGAGTATTGTGCCGCCTAACATGTCCAGTGCTCATTTTCAATTCTATCAGGATGCAATACAAGATGCCATTCATGCCCTACATAACACTTACCCATCGACTTCAATCGAACAATTGACACACATTGAGCGCACATACAATCGTGACAAGCTCCGGCGTAACTCGAAAAAAGTATCGGAACTGGCAGTCGATTTACCTTCTAATCTAAATAATAATGTATCTCAAGGCGCTAATTTATCCAATCACACAACAATGGGTCTGCTGATGTCATCGACTTCGGCGCTTAATTCACGCACTAATATGAACACTGCCACAACATTGTCACTACAAGGTCTTATTAATGTCATAAGGAATGAAAGGAGCACTGAGCGAAGTATGTCTGGCTTGGATGCTCTTAGTCAGGTAGATGGCGTGAGCAGTGGCAATGCTGTTGGTACTGATACCAGTGGTCAAGGTACAACTAGTAATGTGACTGGTGGTGGTAATACAAGTGGTGTTGCAATACTAAATGTTGACAGTCATCATTTTGGGCCATACTGTGATTTTTGGCGTCCGGCTTGTTTGCTCTCTGCCGAAAAACAGGTCATCCCTAAAAGCTTTTATAAATATAGCTTTAAGTGTTGTGGATATGAACGGGAATTCAAGATCTCGATGGATCGTTTACAATTATTGTCACTCTTTGATCGTGATTTACATTGGATGCACACTATTCTTGCATTAGCGTTAAGCACTCTGGTCGCATACTTGGGTGGGCTTATTCTGCAGCACAGCTACTACAAAGATTTGTTTGCTTTTCTGTTCTGCGCTGTCATTGCAAGTGCACAATACTCACTAGTGAAGAGTGTCCAACCGGATGCTGCTTCACCGATTCATGGCTTTAACAAGACTGTCGCTTACTCGCGCGCAATTTATTTTTCTTTGTGTAGTACGCTCTTACTGCTTTTAAAGAAGATATGTGTCAAATATGAAGAACAACCACCCGCGGATCTCATATTGTTTAGTGTGTGTTATTCACCAGCAACTGTGGCTTCAACATTGTTACAGTTCATGTACATCGTGATGCTCAGCTTCCCATTGATCTTTTCATTGGGTTTGCTGCCCCAAATAAATACGTTCCTTATGTACTTACTCGAGCAAGTTGACATGCATGTTTTTGGTGGCAATGCCGCCAGCAGCCTCTTAGGTAAGTCTACCCTAGAATAATTTATATTTTTTAATTGCATATTTATATAAATTTTCATCACCTCTTTTCTCTTTCAGGCTCCTTTATTTGTATATTTCGTTCAATACTTGCCATAATATTACTCTATGGTCCCCTGTATGCCGCACTTGTTGAAGATCATGGTACCCAGTATGTAGTCTTCTCCATATTCTGCGCAATGCTCGTACCACTCGGTTACCATCTTTCACGTTCCGCAAGTGACTTTAGTCATATTTGGCGATTAATTAAAACGTGTATTGTAAGCACTTACAGGGATGACGATGAAGAGGAGAGTGCCACTTCTGTGATAATTAACCAAAACATGGCCAGAGGCTCTCTAAAACGTTCTAAGCAAGCGAAACGTAGTATACTGCAGGAGAAGCATGAATCAGTTACAAACAGCAATGAGCATATTGAGCTTTCATCTATAGAAAAGATACGTCATTTTGATGGTGAACTAAACGTAAAATGCAAAAATAACAAGTCAAGGACATCATCATTGGGTAGTAGTCAGGCTTTGGGAAAAACAAATTTGAGTTGTAAAAAAGATATGACTGGTTCAAGTTCGTTTACTTCAATTGCTAATGATGGTGAAGAAGTTACAGAAAGCATTCAAAATGAAATATATATCGATCACAATGACGGTTCTCAGACTGCAGAAGTCGGAAGTCCCTTGCGCGGAAGCACAATTAGAGTAACCCTTGACGATGAAGGCATAGACGCTGGCGATGCAGCGAATGATATAAATTCTGATACTAGTAAAGAACAAAACGATTTAAATGCCGATGAATTTGATAAGTTAAACGAGAACACCAATGCTGGCGCTAATTCTGATATAGCTGCAAGAATCACAACATTAGTAGTGAAAGGTAAAAAATTTCAAGATTTCTGTGATAGCGATGACAGAGGATCAAGTTCGTCAGCTACAAATCATGCTGAATTATCTACTCTTACAGCAGGTGGTGTTCGTGGTGCAGGAATTTGCTTGGGAAATATTACAGTGGATTCAAATGAGAGTGAGTTAACCGACCCATTGCCAAGAAAATTGCAAAACACTGTGAACACTCGTTTGAAAAATGATTTGGTTGTAATGTCAATACAAGCTGTCTGCGTGCTAGGCTTGCATAGCAGTACTGTATTCACTGTGCTGCAGCCGGATCTAAATATTGTATTGTACGCATTTTCTTGTGTGCTGGGCATGTTGCTACACTACATAATACCACAGATGCGAAAACATATGCCTTGGTTATGTTTTGCTCGCCCTATATTAAGACAAAAAGAGTATGGACAATTTGAAGTTTCAAATGCACCGAGGGTTATGTGGTTTGAGAAGGTTTACATCTATCTGTGTTTGATTGAGCGTAATGTACTCTTCCCGCTGTTAGCTATATCCGCGTTGACCGCAGACGCGCAATTGATCGTCACAAAGTTCGGTGTAACATGGGGTACACTCATCGTTGTTGTATGCGCCTTAAAGTGTAAGTATGGAAATCTCTTATTAATTCAAATTAATTTTTTGTTGCGTTTTACAGTTGTGCGGAATTCATATTCGGATCCGACAAACCAGTACCTGATTGTTCTGTTTACGGTACTCCTGTTCCGCGAGGATTTTGTCATAGCGACAGAGACGTTCATGATTGATTACTTTTTTGTTTCGCTGGCATTTCGCAAATGTTGTGATTTTTTGCTGAAGGTATGTTTTTTTTTTTAAAGGAATTGATTACAAGGTATAGACGAGTACTTGTCGAAATTATTACATGTAAAACGCCGTGAATATTATTATAAGTTTGTCATGACATTGGAGACCCCATAGAGTAAATATATTCTTGATCAGCTCGACGAGACGAGTTGATTTACCTAGTCAAACTAGTCTCCGTTTTTGAGCTAGAGAGCTGAAAGCACGAAGTAAATAAATTTCAAGATCCTAAGATTACTCGATCGCATAGCTCCCATACATATACACTTGGGTCTCGTTTAATACGGGGGTTACGTTCCTAGATTTCAAACAGAGTTAAAGGAAAAAAAAATCGTTTTTTTAAGTGTGTTACTTATTTATAGAGATGTGGAGAAAATTTTGTTCAAAAGTATTTAAATTCAAGATGCAAATATTTGGCTATTTTTCTATTTCAAATAAAAATACAAAATGGTGTTAAAAAAAAAAAAAATATTTAAAAACAAAATTCGAAATGTTTTCAAAAATAAAATAGTAATATACTAATTTTAAGTAAACTGAAAAACTTAGAAGTAATACGTAGAAAAGTGCAGCTCCTTTGGCCTTCTGCTTCATTTTATAGATTTTAAAATAAATATTTGTTCAAAGAGTTCATCATTCATGTTCCGCCTATGTGGTGTCATAATCATTCCATAAAAAAAAGTCGTTTAACAGAAGCAGAACTTGGTAAGCAAGTTAAGGAAGAGTTTTTATGGATATATGTTCCAGAATTCTAAAGTATTGTTTTCATCTCTTACATATTGTAGTGTTTCCAGGTCTATTGTACTTTTGGGATTATCACTGTCTGCTGAAAAATCAGACACTTCAACAAACGTATTGGATTCAGTCTTTTCCTTGTTTTTATTAGAGTTAGTTTGTTGGGAGTTCTTCTCATCTTCTTATTTTTCTTTTATTTTTCTCACATCTGAAACAAAAAGTTTTTTAACGTATTGTTTGCTAGCTTTTGGCACCCATTTCATTTTGAAAATGTGATAAGATATGGATGCTATTATGAAATCTTGCTTTTGGTTCCTCTAATTTATAAAATCTCTCAAAACGCTTATTAAGACTTTCTTGCATAACTTCTATCAATACAACACAATATTTAAGGTTATCCATTTGAAAACTTCTTAGAAGTTTTTGTATTCTCATTAGTTCTGGCATAAGACATCAGTAGTAAATATTGTTGTCGGCTTCTAAACTTCTGAAGTGATTTTGTGTGTATGTATGCACTTGTATGAGTGTACTCTTCAGTAGACTTGCTGTGTTGTTGTCCGTCCACCCTATCTCTCGATCCGACTCCTTAAACTCACGTTAAACAACAACAATGAAGACACTTTTTGAAGTGAAACTTCTTTAACGGCGTTGGGCAAAAATTTTGTTTAAATTTTGAGTGAAAAAATACAAAATGTAACGTTTTTCGGTTTCTGAATCTCATGAACTACAATACGTAGAGTCTTCAAAAAAGAGATTACATTTCCATAACAACAACATACATTTTGTGTATATAAAAATGTTTATAACAATATGCATGCAAACAGCTTGGGTGTTGTAAAAAAATAAGCGCATGTACGAAGAAGAGAAAACGAGAGACACACGAAACTGTGCTGTGTTCGCTTTTGTTCTAGTTTGGGGGCAGACGGCAAATGTAAACACAACATATTTCTGCTAAGCATAGTGTCTGTATACAGGAATAAAAATTTACCCTTCTTCTTTCTCAAAAATTCTCACGGCAAAATATGTGCACTGTACATTAAATTTGTGTATGCATTCATGGATATATACTGAAGTGAACATTATGAATGTAGCTTTGCTCATGTCTAATGTTGCATTTGTTTTAAAATGATCTCTCTCTCTCTGTACAAAATCATTTTGCATTTTACAAATACTAAATATTTATAAAAAGCATTTCACATAAAATAGGAAATACATTTTGAAAACAAGTATTTGAAATGCAAAATAAAACCAGAAAGAACGGTATCGTCGACTATGCCGAAAAAAGTTTTTTGTATGGGAGCTTTACGATCCAGTAATTCAAGGATCTTGAAATTTACATGAATATGAATCAGAAAATTAAGTTGTCCAAATTTCAAGGTGATAGCATAAAAAACAAAAAAGTTTTTGTAATATAAATATTAATTTGAGTAGAGGGTTTATATGGGAGGTACCCCTCCTGATAGTCTGAGGGTCTACAAATTTTAGTGTCTAATGTACATGTGTCAAACACTATTCATTTCAATTTGATAGCTCAAAAAACAAAAAAGTTTTTCTAATAAGAAAGTTAATTTGACCTTCCAGTGGTCCGATTCGGCTCGTTCCGAATTTACCGTTGTAAAACGAAACCTATATACGAAATTTCAGCTCTCTAGCTCAAAAACTGAGGGACTAGTTCGCGTACACACAGACATGACTTAATCAACTCGTCTCATCGAGCTGATCACAAATATATATACTTTATGTGGTCTGCGATGTCTCCTTCTGTGTGTTACAAACTTCATGGCAATCTTTTAATACTATTCACTCCCGTGAAGAGTATAAAAATATGTATTTTGCATTTGCATTTTAAATACGAGGGTGGTTCATTAAGTACTCGTGTTTGAAGTTAGAGGACATTCCTGAGTAAAGTTAGTGTTACCATCGTGTGCTGCCATCTATCAGACGACGCTAATACAAATTTCAGACTGATTGATCGATTTGGCATCCATCCGAGTCAGACGTGTTTCGTGATTTTCGCTAAAATGGAAAAACAGCAGTATCGTTCAATAATTCTCTTTTTGTGTTTGGATGGGAAAAAATGCGACGAGATACAAGCAAAGTTGGATGCTGTTTATGGCCACAGATAGATATTGATTCAACGAATTTAAACGTGGGCGAACATCCGTTTTTTATGAGGAGCGACCAGGACGCCCGACAGACGTGGTAACCGAAGAAATAATTTAAAACGTCCACGACATGATTCTCGCTAATCGACGAATGAAAGTGTGCGAAGTAGCAAAGACCATAGGTGTGTCGACCGGAACGGCAATTAATATTTTACATGATAAGTTGGCGATGAAAAAATTGTCGGGCCGATGGGTGCAGCGATTGCTCACGCTGGACAACAAGCGGATGCGGCTGTTAATGTAACGCAGTGACAGGAAAAAACGCTGGAAAAACATGCCGAAAAATTTGTGCAGTTTACGGTGTGAATGCTGTGAGCGAACGCCCGACACGATTCCATTCCGGAAATTTCGATGGAAAAGATGCACCTCGCACTGGTCGGCCTGTCGCTGAAAAAGTTGATAAATTTTGCAACTGATACAGCAACACCGGCACGGCAGCTGTCAGGACATCAACATACGACAGTTTGGAATCATCTAAAAAGAGCAGGCTCAAAGAAGCTCGAAGTTTGGGTGCTATATGAATTAAAGCAAAGAAATTTTATTGATCGAGTAACCATCAGTGAAGCGCTGCTGAAACGTAACGAAATGGAACTATTTTTGAAGCGAGCGATGAAAAATGGAATATTCAATGCAAGCGATCAAAGGCCGGTGAGTTTCCACAAACGACTTCAAAGGATGGATTGACGGCAAACAAGGTTATGTTGTGTTTGGTGGAATTGGGAGGGAATTGTCTATTATGAGCTGCTAGAACGTGGCGAAACTGTTTATTCGGAACTCTACTGTGCTCAACTCGACCATTTGAATGAAGCATTCAAGAAAGAGCGACCACAATTGGCTAATAGAAAGAGAGTTGTCTTCCATCATGATAATACTATGCCACACACGGACCTTGCACCCTCTGGCTACCGTTTGATTAGGTCTCTGCAAAACTCTCTTCATGCTAAAAAATTGGCCGACCAAAAAACCGCTAAAAATCACAACTTTTTCGCTGATAAACCACAGAAGTTCTACTCTGATGTAATTATGAAGCAAGAAGAAGCGGGAAATGGCAAGAGGTCATAGATAATATTAGCCAATATGTATTGTACTTGATTGAAATTGAATTTGAATGCAGAAAATTTTTGTTTCAAAATGTACCAAAAAACCGCAAAGTCTTTTTATATGACCCAATACTACAAATTGACGATGAGAATAGAAAATAATTTTTGATTACAGTTTTTTTTACCGAATATCTCTGATACTCGTATTCAATTTTTTTATTTTTGAGAAATAAAGATACAGTAAATACAGTTTATCGGTGTTTATTTTAAAATAATGATGTATTTTAGAAACAGTAATGAAAACTAAAACATAAGTCAATAATAAAATACATAAAATAAAACAAAACGCAACACCAACGTTAATTACTACAACACAAGCTTCAAGAGGAAATAAATTAAGATCAGATTCAACAGCAGCAGTGGAAAATATATTACGTTCAGTTATCATGGCGTTGCACCCTCTGTAGCTTCGACACGTACAATTTGTCAAATTATAATTATTCCGGAGTTTTCTCCGACGTGTGAATGAATCCGTTATGTGGAAGGAGATATTAGAGATACACTTTAGTGAAGTGAACTGTGTCGATGACAATGAAAAAAAATCAACTTTATTAAAATCAATAGACACGGCGGCCTACACTATTTTGCATTGTTTGTGCAGTCCAGATTCACCAGCTTTAAAAGCATACAAGGAGCTATGTCAAATATTGTCTACACACCACCAACAATAATTTTCCGTGAATGCAAAAAATTCCATTTTGCGGTTAAGGAAGATGCAGAGACGGTAGCGGATTGGTATGCACGGGTGAAGCAACTGTCATTGAACTGTAAGTTTGGTGATCACGTAGAAGCATTTGTACTTAATAAGTTTATTATGAGCCTTCCGAATCAAATATTTGAAAGAATTTGTGAGGAGGATTAGAAGTTAACATTATCGAGTGCATAAAGGAAATCCATTATAATGGAGACGAAATTAGAAACAAAGGAAAGCATCAATTTTGTGGACCGTTCGAGGAGTAATGGAGGAAGACGAGTGGTCTTAATGGCATAGCGGTAATGTGAAAGACCAGTGATCGACTGGTTTTTTGTTTTTAATTTTATTTATATATAGCAAGGAGATAACTAAAACTAAAACCAACAAACAAATAATTAAACTAAAATAAAGTTAAAAATGAGAGGGGTCCCCATACACGAAACTTCTAACATCATTGGCTTCATCGTCATTGCTTTTCTAATTAAAGAAAAGTCATTTAAGTAAAAAAAAAACATATATGAAGTATCAATGGCGTAGTGGTAATGTGTAAGACTCAGGCGCCTGAATGCGTGAGTTAGAATCCAGCCATTGGTCGACTGTTTTTATCATTGAAAATGATTGAGGGGTGCTCGTCTGAAAAATTGCGTTACGAAAGTCTGTTACGTGATGGTGGCGTAGACGTCGCGGAGAGGGAAGAATGAAAGTATGAAGTAGTCAAAGCAGATTTAGGTTAAGGTGTAGGTGTATTAGCAAGCAACACATCACTCGACTGGACGCTGGACCAATTTTTATTAAATTTATATTTGTTGTACTTATGGAGTCAACTAGAAGGTTTGCATCTATAAATGGTATGTGGCGCTGTTGGGCAAAACGTACTAAACCGATTTACAATTTTTTATTTTTTCAAACAAAAATTTTGGTCTTGTTTCATTACCATTCATTTGTTGCTTTAAAAAAAATTTCAAACAAACCAATTCTTCAGTATATTCAACTTTGTTTATAAAGAAGAAGATCGATAGATACGTATTTCCGATTGCAAATTACAAATCTGAGTGAACAATGATTCCACAAGACTTAACCTGGACGCTAATTATTCATTCGCCATCGACGTACTATTCCTGGTGACGTAGGTTTGCTTCAAATCCAATGCAACCGAAATAACCACACCCAAATGCAAGTCTAAAACCCTCTCTCCAAGTTGGTTGAATTAATCGGTTACGAATTATATATTCGTTTCAACGCACTAACAATCCAATAATTCAATATAAGAAGCAATTCGAAATACCCTACCAGTGCAAAGCGGAAAAACAAAAACGAACGCCAGTAATAACTTTAAACGTTAGTTATCAATTTTAGTCACGATAATTGTTTCTTAAGAACAGTTCCTATGTTCACTCTGAAAACAACGAAACCTCAAATAAAAAAATATTATGTGAACACGTTCATATCCCCTAGATGTACAAATATGCCCAATAAGAACGAATTTCAGAACATCACTTTTTTTTCTTGTCCGCTTCACGTGAAAATGCCCCATATACGAAAATTCATTCAAGATCACCACGTAACAACAACTATGCATGTGCACTTGTTGTAATGCTAAAGTTCAAAAATCACCACGAACGAAGCCCAATGATAAATAGAAAAACGGCACTTGCAATGTATAGTTAACAATAAAAATAGTTATTCTTATATACATACAGTTCTGGGAACTTATATGTTTGCCCTTTATCAAATTCTTTCTTTTTTTATTTAATGGATGGATAAACGATATAAAAAGGTGTCTCAAAACTTGCGCAAGATTTTAATTAAATAGAAAACATAGTTTTTTACGTTTCCGTACGCAAATGGTGCTAACGGGACCCTATTACTAAGTTTCCGCAGTCTGTCCGTCCGAATCCGGCTGTATCTCATGATATTACAACAAATAATAAAACTAAAATAAAGTTAAAAATTGAAGGAGTCCCCATACAATAAACTTCTAACATCTTTGGTTCATCGTCATTGTTTTTCTGATTTAAGTAAAGCCGTTTAAGCAAAAAAATGTATGTGGTCTCAATGGCATTGTGGTAATGTGTAAGACTCAAGCGTCTAAGTTTGTGAGTTGAAATCCAGAGTTGACAGTTTTTTTTTCTTTCAATTTTTTGTTTGTTATTTATATGTAGCAAGGAGATAGTTAAAACATTTTTGCGGCTAAAAATTGTGTGCGAATCCGGCTCACACTTGGCTGATTTTTAATGTATTGATTATTTTTTTTATTGAATTGTAAAGTACATAGGTTAGGATTATTTATGGTAAGGTGCTTATCAAAATAGAACACTTCGAAAATTTTACTGTTAGGTTAGGGTTATTTATGGTAAGGTGGTATCAAAATAGAACACTTCGAAAATTTTACTGACATGACTCGCAAAATCTACTTTTTTTTATATTTTGATAAAAATCAGGAGTGATAGCATAAAGAATAAGCCGCAAAAAAAACGTATGATTTTTATTTTTAGCATAGCATTGGAAAAGAACCGTTAGCTTTAATTGAAATTCTTTCATTTTTGGCCTGCATAGAACAAAGTTTCTTTTAGAATAAACAAGGGGCTCCTTCCTCAGATTACGCCAATAATAGCGAAACCCATTAAATTTTCGAATTGTTCTATAATTTTGATAAGCACCTTATAACATATCGTACAAATGGCCTCACGACTGTGATGGCTCATACGCTTTCTTTTGACGAATTTTTTCATGACCACCAGTAACAGTCACTCCTGGAGTAACCTCATTTTCAAAAAAAGTGTGTTCTTATGATGCCTCCAGCCCATAATCCACACCAAACAGTTTTGGACGTATGTATTTGTATTTCGACAATCATATGTGGATTCTCCGAACCATCAATTAATCTCTACACAGTTGATGAAGTCAAAACACTTTCCTACCATATTTAGTATGGAATTTTCGAACTATGATCGCCAAACTTACATTATTTTTAAAATAATGTTCAACAATAAAGACACGTTGTGCTATCATGTGTCGCTCAATTTTTACAAACCCAAACTGTCAGCTGTTTGGTTTGGCAGCACTTTATTGCACAAATGTTAGTAAAATCAAATCTTTCAGTAATTCTGGGACACTTTTATATGTAATTTGTAAAAATACTAACAGAGCACATTGAAATCACTTTTCTCCATTTCTTTATTTATAAAATCCGAGTGTACGGATTTTAGTGAATATTTTTCTTGTTGTATTTATGGGGTTACCCAGATGGATCTTACCAATGGTTGGACCCGGTAGATGGTGCTGTTGTCGAGATATATGCAGTTTTATTACCAATTTTTTAACGTTTTTTTTATCTAGCGAAAGCTATTCTGAGATTTTATAATTTATTTTTAAAACATCAAATGAATCTACTGAAGAGACTTGCATACTTATATTTTAAATTTTTTAAATTTGAATATTATACAAAATAAAATTAAAAATATAAATATTTTTCAGTATACACTGCAAGACCAAGACGTTTGTTACATTTATTCGTTGCTATGCTTTGGTTGTTGTTATTGTTGTATTTTTTCTCTCAGAGTACGCACAAGAGTATTGCGCTCTTCGTTCTCTGTTCTTTTTGTGTATGATTTTCAAAGTGATTGAGAAAGAGGGAGACAGTGTGTTTCGTTGTTCATACTGTGCTGCTTCCTTAATTTTCTGTTCTTGTTATTATTGTATTTAGATTTTTTATTTAGTGATAAGTACGTACAAGAATATTTCGGTCTTCGTTTTTCTTTCTGTATATCATGTTCACTGATAACGCGCTTTGGATGATTTAGCTGAAACTTTTGTTAAATACACTTATGGGAAAAATAATTAGTACATGCAGTTTTCATATCTTTCCATACATTTTATTTTTACTTTTCTGGTTGTGCGGATGTCGTAATCAGTTTTAAATCCTTAGATTACGATGTGGCATTTGTCTTGCGATTGCCACATGAGTGCCACCAGATTTCTTACTGTGGGCGGTACAACAAAGCACTCCTCTATCTGTTTCTTAAACGGGAACAGTGGAAGAGAATGTGCTGGGTATCTTCGGAGATACCAACAGGACAGAATGGGTCCTCCTCGTGTTTAAAACTCACCTTCACCTTCTTTAGATGGTCCTGTATTGTGCACTGTATTGTCACCTCAAACGTAGCATCCGATACTGTGCGAATACAGCTCGGATCACGTTGCGCAACTAGACGATGTCGGTGTTTCCGGCAGGCCCTGGGTCTTTCTTGTCTCTCACTGCATTGTCATCATCAACAGCAGTAATGACCAATGGGACTTCAACAGTGTTTGTAGACGAGAAAGTTAGCTATGTCACACACAGGGAAAAGTGTGGCAAATACATTGCCCATCAGTTCAGGGTCTGATGGATGTGGAGGTTGGGCCCCTTTACCGTACTCATGACTACTTAGTAGGCCTTGCTTCAGGAATCGATTTCGGAGCTGTTTAAAGCACGAATCTTTGCTCAAAAATATTGCCTTCCTCAGGAGGTCTCTCTGTGTCTTAAAGACGCCTTGGCATTGCTTCCAGTTGGGAGAATTTCTGGCACGCTGTGCCACCCTGCGTGCTCAATTGCAGCGGCTCCTAAGGTCAGCGATCTTCTCATTCCATCAATAAGCCTCATTTTGCGCAGGCATCCGTGTTTTTCTGGGCATCGAGGCCATCAAAGGCTGTGGAGATTTGCTTTGTAATGCGAATACGCACATGATGGATTCCAAGGTATGAGGAAAAAATTTTTCATTAATGTATTTGAACCTCATATCTTATTCGGTTTATTAAACTTTAATAATATTGGCCCAAAATGAGATTTGTTGTATTGCCAATTATTTATTGTAGTTGCGAATTTAGATAGCTTTTATAAAAGAAAAAAAATTTAAACAGTACACTTCACCTCATTTATTTACCAACCGGTCACTCATCCGATTACTATACGCGCGATATATTGCTTAATTTTTGTGATCGCAAAAAATGAGCTTAGACTATTACATACAACTATTTTGTGACAACGATTTTTGTCCATTCTTCTTTGCTGATTCTGACGAATATTTTCACATTCGTTTTCATTGTTGTTTTATATTTTTATTTGAAGTCGTGTGGTCGTGCATTTTTTGGCCCAATGTGCCTTTTTCAAAGTATCAGAAATATCCTTCATTAAGATACGTGTTGTAGATCGATCAATAAGTCTTTAGAAAATCCGAGAGGTCGCGATAACTTTTTTTTTTTTTAAGTTTAGTACATCACTAATCAGCTGTTGAAGTCTCAGTCATATCGACCAAGTGGTTTTATTTTTATTGTCAACCAGCTGACCCGCAAATATTGATTTGCATTCAAAAACTTGTGTACATTTGCATTTTTTGTTTACAAAAATAGATAATCAAAAATCAAATAGCGAAATATATAAAAAAAAAAAATATGAAATTACTGACTCTAAACTGGGGTCGTCGAACCTCTGACTATCGTGCATACCACAGTAAAGTTTATCACGTGCATCGAATTAGTACCTTTTAATTTATACTTAAGCAAAAACGAAAAAAAATTTGTATACGATTTTATTATATGTATTGATTGAAGCAACAAACTTTTGTGTGTTGGAAAAAATGGAAAAAAATTAGTTGCGTGCGTGATTAAACAATTTTATTTAAAAGGTTTAACACCGAAAGAAATCAAAGCTGAGTTGGTTGAAGTTCATGGCACATTCCATTTGCAACTATTTCAAATTTATCAAGAAACGATTGAAAAAATTACACGATATCAGATCATTTGGTATAGTTTTTTCAATTTTGCTCGAAAAATTGAGTATGAAAATAGTCTCGGCAAAATGGATGCCGTGTTTGCCCTCAATAGAGAATAAATGCAATCGTGTGGTCGACAATAATGCTGTTTTCTTTGTCGTTCTTCCATCGTAATCCTGACGAGTTTCTGCGCCGATACATAACTGTAGACAAAACATGGATACATTACTATACTCCAGAAATATAGGATATATATAGTCAAAACAGTAGATTTTTAAAGGCGACCGGGTTGCGAAGAAGGCGAAGACGGTGAAATTAGCCGGCAAGGTGATGGCCAGGGGTTTTTTTTTTATGCACGAAGAATCATCTACACCTATAACATTTTAAAAAGAAAAAGAATCTCTAGATGCAAAAAGCCCTTCCGATTATGCCTTTTGAGCACTTGTTCGTACGTGACACGACATTCGACAGCTCTTGGCATGATTTCATGAGAATCTTAATCGCCTAGTTTTTGCAATATACCTCATAGGCATGAGACGGTTTGAAATTGCTTGTTGAGTCTTGAGCTTGGCATGAATATTGGTCCTACGCAGCATCCTTAAACTTTACTGGCGTCCCTTCGCGTTCCTTGTTGTCGCTGGTGTCAAAATCGCCACTTTTAAAACGCCAAATGCCAGTACACACATGTGTTTGTTGATCGAGTATGTTCACCATATGGTTCACACAGCAATCAATGTTCAGCAGCTGCACTTTTCTTCAAATAAAAACCGAAAAGCAGCGCATGTCGCAAATTGCGTTTTGTCGGCACAAAAGTTGACATGTTTAGAGAATGTTTCGACAAATATGTATAATCCATGTTTCGTACAAATATTTTAAATCTATGTTTCGTGCAAATATTTAATCCTCAGTTGCAAAATTTTCATCAAAATTCGAAGGGGGTTCATTAACTACCCGTTTTGTGCTGCCATCTATCAGACGACGCTAATACAAATTTGAGACTGATTGATAGGTTAGTTTTGAATTGGCAGCCATCCGAGTCAGACGCGTTTCGTGATTTTCGCTAAGATGGAAAAAGAGCAGTATCGTTCAGTAATTCGCTTTTTGTTTTTGAATGGGAAAAAATGCGAGTGTGTCGACCGGACCGGCAATTAATATTTTACATGATAAGTTGGCGATGTGAAAATTGTCGGCCCGATGGGTGCCGTGATTGCTCACGCTGGACAACAACCTGATGCGGCTGTTATCTTCGAAGCAGTGTTTGGGGCAATTTAAGCAAGATCCGAAAGACTTTTTGCGTGGAGTTGTCTCCGTTGATGAATCCTGGATTCGTCATTACACACCAGAAACTAAGCAACAATCAAAACAAAGGATTTCTCTAGGTGTATCTGCACCAAAGAAGACTGATCACTGGACAATACTACAGTGAGTTATTGGACCGCTTCGACAAAAAATTAAAGGAGGTACGGTCGCATTTGGCGAAAAAAATGTGTTGTTTCATTACTATAACGCACCTGCTCCTTCATCTGGTGTTGTCTCCGCCAAACTGCATGAATTCCTGCGACTTTTTTTAGCTCAAATGAGGAAGACATCGCCGAGACAGAGGCGTATTTTTGGAGAGTTCGATAAATCCTATTTTTTGGAGGGGTTAAAAAAAATGGCAGGAATGTTGGGAGAAGTGTAAAAATGGTGTCTTCATTTCAAACACGGGTACTTAATGAACCGCCCGCGTACTGTTAAATAAGATACTTAATTTTAAAAACTTTACATATTCCATTATGTTTACATTACAGTATATGCCCAAGAAAAAAGATCAACGAATGAAAAGATAAAAGCTAATTACAATTGGTGATGTGATTCTAGCCTTTTCTATTAATTTAGTGTTAGTCAACGCCCACACACATCCCTATTAAGCTCCTAGTTCAGTTTTGTAGTAGAGTGCTTTGTCTATGGTTAGAAAGGCACCAACTTGCCCCCACCATGGAAGCTGCTTCCAACAACAGTGGTTTGAGTCATCTTTGTTCTCGATGGGCAGGGGATAGATTTTGTGAACGTTGCGCTTCTGGAAGCCATTCTTCGTCCTCAGTGTCACTACTCGCACAGCGCCGTCACGCGCTGTATGCACCTGGCTGACTCGTCCTAGCAACCATCATCCGGCCGGTGTGTTGTCTTCCGCTATAAACACGAATGTACCAAGTGTAATGTTGTTTGTAATTTTGGTTCTCTCTTGTAGTACCGACAGATATTCATGTGACGCCAAAATGCTTGATGCTCCCACTCTTTTCCAACCTTCAGTCATTGAAAGTTTCAAAACGTCAAAGAGTTGATTGGCTACCCAATTAAGGAATGCTCCGGGCGTTAGGGCATCTAAATCATTCGGATCCGTCGATAGAGGGTATAGAGGCTTGGAGCCTCAGCTTCAACTTGTGGCACAGCAGTTGACAGCTCTTCAAAGTTTAGGGCTGTAGCATTGGTCGCACACATCAGCAGTCGCTTCGCGCTTTTGACGGCACCAGAATCCTCGGAAATGGGGTGAGCTTGGAGAAGTGAAATGAAAATCAACTCATTGTTTACTGCATTCATACGAAATCCGAGCTTTTCTTAGTGTGTCGAACGTCTTCAGTTCTCGAGCTGCGAAGTTCGTCGCGTCATCACAAAATATGGCGGTCGCTTCTGTCTGGTGTTGAAGTACATACACATTGGTCACGCGAAGTGCACAAAAATAAAGCGCTCGCTGTACTCTGACGGCAAGGATCCCATAATTTGTGCGCCGATTACTGGTCGCATCCGCAAGCACAGCATTCAATTCTTAACTGTTCTGCGAGCAAGTCTCCTGGCATTGAATACCCCAATATCTCTGTCACACGAAAGCACAAAGCTTATGCGTCGGCATGTAAATTGCTTCGGTGCACATAGACAAATAATGCCTCAATAGCAGCATGATTGTTCGACAACAAAAAAGGATGTTTTACCTCAAACGGTACACTGGCCTGAGACAAGGGACCACCTACTCGCATAATTAGCACGTTCCCGTTCTTGTCTAGAAACGCGTTCAGTTTTTGTATTTTCTCTCCTCGGAAAGTTTGCAGAATTCGGCAGAAAACTTCAACTTCTGCAAATTATGAATGATGTATCTTCTTAACTCAATTTCTAGTTCGTTAACTGTTAAAAACTTCGCTGTAATTTCAGAAACTCATTTACAAATTTGGACACCCCGATTATATCGGCAGCTTCGATCGAACTACTAGTGACAAGACTAAAATTGTAATATCTTTGCTCATGGAGAACTCTCCGAACCTCTATCCCATGCCTGAATTGTGCCACTTCTCAGAAAACTTCTTGAGGAATTCAGGTCTATGCTACTAAAGTGTGGCTTCCTTTAATTCCTTCGGATATAATCCGCTCGACACGAATTCTTTTGCACCAATCCTCTACTTTAAACGATCTCTGAATCTGAGCAACTGTTCGCTACGAAGGTAGTCCAACGACTAGCATGTCAAGACAACCAATTAAGAACAATTTTAGAATTTGTGATAAACTTTCATCGAACCACTTTTAAATAATTAACACTTTTTACTCTTGCCATTGGACCATCAGTAGTGCCCCCTGTAATTCCAATCGTGCAAAAGAATTTGACCTTATAGGCGTATTTACCTAATTCGGGCTTTGGCCTTTTAAACGGAAGTTGCACAAAAAACATACCTGTTGTACAGTTCTTCTTCAGCTAAATAATTTCTTTCAGAATGGGAGACTTCCTCACTTTGCCAGAACATCTGCACAGACCCCTTGCGTGTCTGCTAAATCGTTGTTTTCGCGATGCAACAGTTCATGATGTGCCTTCTGACAGATACCACAACGTTGAGTTTTACAATCCTTGGTAAAATGCTGCTTACTGAAACAACAAAAGAAAAGTTATAACCTTTTATTACATGAAAATTACATTGCAATGGAGAGAGGACAGCACCTGAACAGTAATGGCATCCTGGACTGGTGCCTTTGTCCGCCGTCGCCGACAAACAGGCATTCTTCGCATCTCCTTTGCCACCTTGACGAGATCCTGTCGTTTGCACTATATCCTGGTTGGGTAAGTTCAGTCCTCTGTTACGCAGGAATTGCGTGGTAGCACCCACGACTGTAACTTTGTGCAAACCCAATGATTTTCCCATTTCTCAAGAGTTTCATCAGCCAGTTTACTTCGAATCAAATGAAAAACAATAGCCTCCAAAAATTTCCGATTCCTTGTCAAACGACTTCAAACCTACCAAATGCAAATTGACCGTATCAACTAAGTATGTTAAACTATCACATTCACCTTGCCTCAATCTCCTACAATCAAACAATTCTCTAATATGAGCCTGTACAATGATTGTCTCATTTTCCAATCGAACTTTTAACAATTGAAGAGCCCTCTGATAGTTCTCTGCTGACAATTCTAAGCACTCTGTAGAACTCAAAGTCTTCGAATCTGAACAAGACTTCAAATTAATGATATTTATCAATTCATCAACCTCACGATCCAAATCAACTAAATGTCACGAATGGTAAAACCAACTTGTCCATTCCGTTAACATTCGTTAGAATTCTGGCAACTATATCTTGGATAATATTGCTGCATGTTGAAGTGCGGAACTACTTAACTTGGTATTATTCATATGGGATGACAATTCGGTGATTGTTTTTATTTTTGCTGAACCACTTTTAAGTTTGGCTTCTGTCCCAAACTCATTAGCATCCTCGGTCGTTTGCTTAATCTGAGTTTGAATTGCACACAGTTGAGTAAAACTTGACTCAACCATTCAAAACTTTAAAGAACTAGTTAAAAGGCATTCGACTTTAAGAAATTATTACAAAATTAATAAAATCTATGAAGTTAACATTTTTTGGGATATCCTGAATATCTTGAATAAAACAGTGTACAAAAACACTCACGAGCGCTCATTTATGAAAAGGTTTAAAGATTTCGTATTTTTGCTCTCGTTAATATATGAACGATTTCGTAATTTTGTGCGCTCTGCTCGCGTATTAGATATGTGAAATGAACACGAGCGGGGCGAATTGAACTGACGTAATACACAAGCGAAACTGAAATGTAAAAAATTTGTTTTGCGATATAAATAGGTAAATGAAAATAGTTGTGAAAAATACAGACACCAAAGAAGAATCGACAGAACCTTTTAGTCTGACGTTTTTTCAATTGTTACACAAAAATATTTTTATAATAATTTATAAAATATAAATATCATGCTATATAAATTTTTGAAAATGTTTTTATGAAAGTAGATTCCACTACTTTTCCAACAAGTATAAATACTATTTATTTTATTTATTTCAATCATTGTTTAAAAGAGTTAAAAAACTGGATTTGTGAAAAAATCGTAGGTTAATAGTGGTCAGGAAGTTGACTTAAATACATTGTGATAATTGGGAAAATTGGGTGCTTAACTGCGTACGGTAATTCAGCTTGCGACAAAAGTCCAACATATCGTAAAATCGGATGTTGAATTGAAAGATGCGGCTTCCTCAGCAGCTGATTCCCAAATTAAAATGATACGCTTTGCTGACCTTACAAATTCCAATTGATTTTTTTAATCATTTCAAGAACTTACATACTAAGATTTACAGCATATTTTAGATAAGGAAAGAAAAGAGAGATGAAGCATAATCAAAAATAGCTTATATACTAACAATTACAGTTTTACTGATAAGAGCATACTAATGATGATAATTATGATACACTAATAAAACGGCGCGAACATCGGAAACTGCTCGCTTTCTTATATGAAAGGGCAAGACCTTGCACTCTTGAAGATTTAATCAATATGCCTTTCTTTAAATTTGATATATCTTATGTAAAGCATACTTTCTGGATGTTATATACAAGGTGTGTGTTAAAAGTTTCCGAACTTTTCTGGCAGGGCATTTTCTGGTGCCGCCATCTTTGTGTGAG
>JBANCV010000479.1:0-36540 GCA_037040105.1 Amiota albilabris | reverse complement strand
TACACAACAATTATCAATTTACCCTTGAGAGTGTCCTGTACTGCGCAGAAGTGTCAGAAAACCTCATTTCTGTAAAATGGCTACAAGAGGCAGGTATGACTGTAGAGTTCAACTCACAAGGTGTTAAAATCCGTAAAGAAGGACTTACTGTAGCTGAAACTATATAAGTTAACAAGCTCAGCAAGAAGACAAAGTTGACGGCAACATAGATTGCATAAACAAATATTTGTGGGCATTAAGATAACATCCTCAGTGAGAACAACGACTATTGCTCTAACAACAGGAGATTCCGGACATTGATGGTGGTTAAGTTAGGTTTAGTTTTAAGTTGAAGAATTCTTCTTGTCAGTTTTTAGTTTGAATTTTGATTTTGAACTCAAATGGTGCGCACTTAGCCACCAAGAAATAAAGATGAAACTAAAAAATAACATAACTTATTAATTGGCGCCCAACGTGGGGCATAATTCAATTAAAATAAAAATTGCGATTCCCAACACCAGGGACCCTCCAATTTTTAACATAAAAATTATAATTTTACAGACCCAGGGACCCTCCAGTTCTATATATGATAAAATAAAAAAAAACTTGGAATTATAGAAAAAATAAAAACAAAAATTTTTTTTTTGTAAAAGAGTAACTTATATTATTATTAACTTTAATAACTCCACTCTTGTGGAAAATTTGTAAAAAGAAATAAAAAGAAAACATTTCTAAAAAATATTGATAAAGAAACTAAAAGAAGATTGATAAGGATTGAAAAACTAAATTCTTAAAGTAATAAAAATATAAATTTAAACGAAAGATTATTTATGAAAATATACACACAAATCCATAATAAATCATAAAGATCCTTGCAAGAAGTTTGATTAATAATTAAGAAAGACAACGAGTTTGAAGAATTTTTGCAGTAGAAACAGAACAATTAAATATGTCTTTGTTACCGGTACAAGTTAACGAAATAGCAGAAGGGGTAATTGTTAAAGCGTAGGCAGGAGGAGCTCTTAAGGCAGCCCTCAAATCAGTAGAAAGAAAACCTGGAAAGTGAAATTAATTTACTTAGACGTCTTAATGATATTGATTTAAATACCCCAGGATTAAGATTTTTGAAGTAGTAACAATAAGAGCAGGATTTTTATGCGATGAATCTCTCGATATAATTAAGTCTCTTCCTGACTTCGATGTAAGCAGCTCATACAACACACAAAATATTTCAAAACTATGATGGTAGCTCTAAACACTACCAGGCTGTAGCAAGTATAAGAAAATAAATTAAAGGGGCTACCGATATGACGCTCTCGTCATTTAATACTATTTTAAATTTTAAAGCTATCATAGCATGATTGAATTTCACACATGCTGATAGACGACCAATATACTTGATCGAGCAGGGGATATCTACTCTGAGACAGGGTAACGTGACACCCCTCGCATACTATAATCAAACAGGAAAAAGTTAACCTTATTGATAAACAAAACCAATATGACTTGCAATTGATCTCAGGTGAAATTTGCAAATAGAAATTACAGGGAGGAGGCTTTGAGAATATTCATTTCAGGTACTAAAAAATCACTGTCACCCTACCTTCAGCTTTGGCTTTGACACAAGGAAGTGCAATCAAACAAAGAAAAGTATTTGCCGAAAGTTTTGCAAAGAATATGGAGGAAAAGGCTCAAAAATTTGAACGAGGGTCCAAGGGTAAGTATAATACGAGAGCAATTCATACCAACAATACTTCTCAAAGTAAGAATCCGCATTTTGTAAAAAGTTAGGGGTTTGGTAATAAGCCGCAACAGAATCTGCAACAGTTCAATAAAAGGCAGCCTCATGTTCAACAGACCGTACAACCAATGGATGTGGATCAGTCTTACCCTTATTTTAGACAACCTACTAATTGCAGGGCAAATAATAATTACCCTAATCCAGTTCAACAATATAGATCTGCACAGAATTTGCCTCAGAAGCGCTCTGCAGGCTATTACCGTTACACGGGTCCACGGTAATTGAGTGGGGTTTTTGCAGATTCTAACGAGTCACTCCCCTACAACATCAATATAATTACCACTATTCGCATCGAAAGTAACAAGGCCATTTATTCAAAATTATATCCATACCCCATGAGTCTTGCAGATTTTGTAAACGATGATTTTCTGGATTTATTAAAAAATGAGATAATTAGAGAATCTAGGTCTTTTAATATCCCCATCTGTGTTGTTGATAAAAAAGGAATTGATGGGCATGGAAATATAAAGAAGCGTCTCGTCATAGTTTTCAGAAAATTAAATACCAAAACTATAGATGACCTTATCCCCAATGTGCCAGTAATATTATCAAACATGGAAAAATCCAGGTTCTTTACAACACTTGATCTGAAATCCGGTTTCCATCAAAAATATAATAATTTGCGGAAGTGAAGCGAATAACTATGATTTCCCGAACTTTGAAGGATAGATAATTAAATTTAGCTTTTAGTTATCGTCTGGGCTCTTAAGAATCTAAGAAATTACTTGTATGGCGTGAAAACTTTAAATATATTCACGGATCATCAACCGCTTACATTTTCTGTGTCGAATAGAAATCCAAATGCTAAAATAAAATGCTGCAGAGCTTTTATTGACGAGCATAATGCACAAATTTTCTACAAACATGGAAAAGAAAATTACATGGCAGATGCTTTGTCGCGTCAAAATATTCATGCTTTAGAGCAGGAAACACGATCAGATTTCGCTACAATTCATAGATACAACCACTTTAAAAGAATTTGTTAATGCAATTCACTGTGAGCTAACAGTATTGGCTGCTATCCAAAACGAATTAGTTAGTTGTTCTACGGCCACAAAATTTTGGTATTGTAAGAACATAGTGACAGATATCTTTAATACAGATGAGCAAAGGGAAATTATTTACACGGAACATAATCGGGCTCATTGGGCCGCACAATAGAATGTGAAGCAAATCGTGGAGGAATATTATTTTCCAAAAATTTTAAAATTAGCTAGTGAGGTAGTAACAAGTTGCAATTACGATAGGCACCCTAGAAAGCAACAGCTTGGAGTAACTCCAACACCGTTCATTGGTGATGAAATTTTAGATGTTGATATCTTTTCCACTGATAAAAAGTATTTTCTGGCCTGTGTGGATAAGTTCTCAAAGTTTGTAATAATTCAGCCTGTTTCGTCCAGAGCAATTATAGACATTGATTATACAGCAAATGAGTTTTTTTCGGGCACCAAGACAATTTATTGTGACAATGAACTAGAATTAAATTCAGAAACTATTATGACTCTGTTAAAAAATCAGTTTGATGTCAATGCAGTAAATGCGGCTCTTAGAGATTAAGAGATGCCTCAAGTTACAAAAGAAGATCGTTGCAACGGTTGCCCTCATATTATTGGCAACGGTGGAATACAATCGTTATAATCGATATAATCCATGCCACAACCACATAAAAATATGTGTAGCCCACAGAATTAAAAAAGCTCAACAGGCACAGTTAAATAGAAATAACCCTTCTAGACAAAATAGAGTTTTTGAAGTAGGAGATCGGGTATTAGTAAAATCTAACAGGAGATTGGGTAATAAGTTATCTCCTTTATATATTGAGGAAAAAATGTAAGCAGATTTTGGAACCACGGTTCTTATCAGAGAGAGGATAGTTCATAAGGACAAGGTAGGTAAAATAACTAAAAATAAATCTTTCCTTTATTTAGGTTTGCCTTACTATGTTTTGATGCAGTAACTTCATCCAAGTTGACCGATTTTACCCATTCAAACTACATTCCGATTATAGATGGAAGTGTCATAATCTGTTAGTGACAGAGGTACTATTACTGGAATTTAGTGAATTATTATTAAAAAACAACATAGAATACATAAAAATAGCTACTGCGTCACCGCAAACAAATTGGCAACTTGAGCGAGTGAATAGAACCTTAAAATCAATGTTAGCGAAAATTACAGAACCAGTGCAATATTCACATTCGTGTAAACTTCTGGTAATAGTTGAATATGCTTTAACCAATTCTGAACACTCTAGAACAGGGGAGATTCCTTCGAAATTAATATTTGGTGTCCAACAAAGGAGTTGTGAGACTGATGCATTAACTAATATGTATGTAGATGAAAGGAACGAAATAAATTTAGAACGAGATTTAGATTCTATTTGAGAAAAAGCCTCAGATAAAATCGAATCTTGCCTAAAGAAAAGCGCAGAGTATTTTGTAAAAAAATTTAAAAATCATTCTACTTTTGTCGAAGGTAATTTTTTAGAAATGCGAAACGTTGACACTAAAATCGGAAAGAATAAGAAATTTGTTCCTAAATATAAAGGTCCATATTGTATATAGAAAGTGTTACCTAATGATCGATAAGTGATTAATACACAGCTTCCATATGCATTGGTATTGTAGATGCGAGTCGATTGCGAAAATGTGCATATTGGCGTGATCAGTGTAAGAATTGCTCTGATTAATTATTAGATATTTAATAGAATACAAGTTTTCTTAAGTAGATGCAATTGTGTTACAATTAAGTAAGTTACTTTAAGAGAATAAAATATGTATAAGAATTAAGACTTTAATTACTATGATACCTGGCTATAATAATATGACATTTAATTCCAATAATGAAGATACCAACGAATAATTTTAGTCGATCGAATTGTCAGAATGGCCGAGCTGTTATATACATACGTATATATAATATGAGGCCACAGATGTGGTGGAGACCGACAAGAGTGTGTATAACAGTAAGATAGAATACAAGGATGGTAAAGCTAAACTAAAAACGGAATGTGAGATGCAGTCGATCAAATAAATGAAATACCGACGGACCTATTGAATTAATTAATTAGTAATAAGTAAAAAAAACTAAGCCAAATTTAATAATTAAACATAATTAAACTTGCCAACAATATCAAAGGTCGATGGATTGAGTATTGTACGAAAGTCAAAAGGACATCGCCTTGATCAACGATATTTAAAACATACATATTTAAATATGGTGGATGCAGAGTAATCGTCTGCTATTGTTTTTCTGGTAACTTAATCGGACCAATTTCTCACATAAATGGTATATTGAACCGATTTATGTACAAAACCATTCTTCAAGACACCATGCTCCCTCATGCAGAGAAAGAAATGCCTTTAAAGTGGATCTTACAGCAAGCCACGAAAATGTGATAAAGTATTAAAAACCAGCTGCAACGCTACAAAATATTAAAAGAAAAACAGAAAGAAGGGTCCACGCAGCCCCTAGAAAACATTTATCGTATGTATGCTATACGATCCAGTAATCCTAGGATCTTGAAATTTGTTGATGAATATGAATCAGAAACTTATTGTGTTCAAATTTCAAGATGATAGCATAAAACACAAAAAAGTTTTTCTAATAAGAACATGAATTTGAGTAGAGGGCTTTCTGGTTTTTACATACATTCAAAGAAATGATTTTATTTTGTATCAATATATATTATAAATAAATTAAGGAATATATTTGAATTTTTAAGTTTTCGAAACATAGTTTTAATTCTATTTAAGTGGAGTTTTGGTGCTTTTCTTTTTTCATGTATTTATTTGACTCCGTTTTTATGGTGTAGTTGTACCAATGAGAGGTTGTGTAAATATCTCGGACAATATTTGGAAAAAAGGCAGTCGTGGTGACATCATAAACTCAATAAAAGAAAGCACTTAGTTAATTGGAAAAACATTAAAACTTAGCCTTGAAAATAAATTACTGCTCTACAAATTTATCATGAAGCCAGTTTGGACATATGGCATACAGCTTTGGGGAACTGCAGCTAAATCCAATTTCATCATAATAGAATGGTATCGAAACCAAACTCACCGGTGCGCCATGGCATTTCGCAGATCTAAACAGAGACCTACATATGCCAACAGTCATTGAAGAAATGGCCAGATTCAGTAAGAGGTACTCTGAAAGGCTCAAATCACTCCCAAGCCTACTGACATACAAGCTTAACAAAAACTCCAACAAGGCAGACTTAAAAAATCTTCCAATGAACCTGACTGATAGTAGTTAAACTATATTTTCCCGCACCTGTTTTGTTTTTTCTTAACGTTAAGACACATATACTAATTAAAGTTAATTTGTTAAAGTTCTAAACACAAATAAAAGTATTAAAGCAAAAAAAAAAAAAAAAAGAAAATATGTTTGAAACTGAAACAATCTCATCTAGTTTAGATTCAAGTATAAACCAATTCCATCAGATTGAACAAAATTTTTATTTATACTGCAATTATACACTTTAGTTATGAATTACAAGCACCTTACCAACAAAATAACGACAGCACAACAGAAAATAAAATGATAATGGCTGCGGTTCTCGCATATACTTCAACGCTTGTGTAAATATATACATACATATGTACTTAAATCCATATAATATGAGAGCCAGTGTTGCAAAATTCAAAAAGGCTTTTCCTAAATAATTCCAAAGTTTTTATGAAAGGTGTCTATAATAGTGCTGCTTAATATTAGCTACGTGTTTAAAATGTTTTTTTTTAAGCAGTCAGTTGTTTTTTGTTTTTCTTATACACACACTGGGAACTTTGTAGCTAATTGTAAGAAATGAAAATGGATTTTTTGCGGAAAATAGATAACTTAAGAACACATGCAGTATATGCACATAATTCTTTCAGCTCCTTTTTTCTTCCTTGCTGCATATTTCATTAAAATTTTAATGAAAATTTTACAATTTCAAATTTCCACATTTTATTTTATTATTTCTTTGGGCCATCATCAGCTGTTTCATGTTGCCACGCATCAAAAACCGGGAAAAACAATCGCAAACCACTACAAAAAAAGAAAAAACTACCCAACACTGTCGACAGTTGTTGCAAAAGTAGTTTATTTTTTAAACTACCGATTTCTACAAAAAATATAATAATATATAATAATATGTATAAAAAAAACAGTATTTTAAACTGTTTATAAAAATTAACTTTTTTCCTCAGTCAACATCGACGACATTTGTATTCACAAAGTGAATCAGGTTGATTCACTTATCGTTCACACCAAACGATTTTGATTCATAACAGCGGTTTTTTGTTGTGGTTACACATACAAATGAAATGTTGCGCGTACGTTGGCTATATGTGGACGAAAAATTTATCAAAACTACGTGATTTGCAACCATATGTAGGGTATGCAAATAATTCTTGCAGCTTCCTTTTCACCACTGGTGTATATTTAATTGATATAACAAAAATTTTATAAAATAAAATTTGGCGTGTAACACAAATAAAAAAAAAACTGCCGAAAATAGCATGAAAAAGGCAGAAATTGCTCAACACTAACTCTAGTGACCATTCTTACAGGGCCTGCACGCAGTAATGTTTTATGCATCATGCATTCGTATATGTGTTTATGGCGAGTAATAGAAGCATTGTCATGTGCGGACGACACAATGTCAATAACGGACGAAATATTCATAGCGATTGTAGCTGTGCGTTTGACAGAGAAAGAAGACGAAAACAAGCAAGCACAAAAAAGAAATGAATTTTGAACTGGTCCTTCACGACTCTATTTGTATAAACAGTGCTCTTTATGTCCCATAGAGTCGGTAAATCGCAGTACACGCCAATTAAATCTAATATATTTTTTTGCTCCATTTAAACACAAAACACCTTCAACAGCCGTCGGCACAATAACTTACGTCTGATCATTTCTAATATTTCATGAAAGTGAGCACTTAACAATATTTGTCTCTTTCATATGTATTTATCTTGTGAAAGTGCAAATGAGACAAAATGGTCAAAGGGAGAACGATTATTGTCAAAGAGAGAATTCAGAGAGTAACATGCATGATGAAATATCAAAAGAGTTTGGATATTTCGGACATGCATGAAGCCAGTTTCCCTTGTGTTTGTTATTGAAACAAATTCGAATCACTGTAAAAATGCTATTAAAGAATCTTTGTTCCCAGAGCATCAACTTTATTATTTTTAACGCGTTGTATAATGTTGCGTCTCACCGACACCTTTTCTTTTGCGTTCATTCGCTTCTTGTTTTCTATTTGCTTGCTTGCAAACACAGGCAGCTGCGCATTTAATGTTGTCCCTACGCTGCACAGCTGTTTTTGTTATCGATATTTTTGTTAATTTTTTATTACGATAATTGTACATCTGAGAGCTTTCAAACTGAGCATATGTATGTTGCAGCAGGTACGTCAAATGATTTTTCACAAGGCTCAGACTTTTAGAGTAGAATGAATCATAATCATTAACATGAATATGAATAGAGTAGTAATCATAAACTATTCATTATATCAATCGTGAAGTATTCACTAAAATGATTTTGGAATGCGACTAGCATCACTTATCACTTAGATTATAAATAACTTATGTTCATCATAACTCATTTATATTTTGGTTGTGCGATAATTATTATAAGTATATATGATTATTATTGCAAGTCTTACAATGAATAAAGAGTAATGCCAAAAATTAGTGCAATTAATGCACGTTTGTATTACACGTGATTGAAGTGAAACTTCTTAAAGACTTCCAAAATATTCTGTCCAGTCAACGTCTGCCCTCTCCTAAAAATTAGAATAACTGTGTGCTTCTGTGTGTTTCTCGTTCACTTTTCTTTGTACATTCGTTTGTTTCTGTACAACACACAAGCTGCATGCTGTTATTGTGTATTTGTAATCTCTTTATTAAGATTACCCGACTTTTCCGGTGGGCTTAAAAAAAAAAACCTGAAAAATATAAGTGTCTACCTAGTGCGGTTTATGAGATACAGAATCAAAAAAAAAAAAACGTGACGATTTCTTTTTATTTTAGTTTAAATTTTTGCCAGCGCTGGTGAAGAAGTTTCACTTAAAAAAAAATGTGTTTTAGCAGTTCATATATATGTACTTATGTTGCTGATTAAGTCTTGAGATATGGCAACACCATGTTGATATGTCAAATCTGACATTGGTATCGTAAAGCTTGTTTTTAATGATAAAAGTGCTCAGCACGTTTTTTCATACGTGTGCTATTTGTATTGTTTACAGTGACTTGGGAAAATTCGTTTCGGCTAAAAAATTGAGTTAAATCGTAAACATTTTCGTGCAATGGTTTTTTATAATTTTCGAGGTGGATTAACTCGACAAGAGTGTGCCGATCAAGTCGCTTCGAGGGCCACCGTGGTTCGCTAGTTTTCTGAATTCAATCGTGGTTGTAGTTTTCTCCAGGACGAATTTTGTGAATGTCGTCCAAAATCGGTTGTTGTGCCACAAAACATTGATGCGCGAAAAAGGCACGTGTTTACGCAAAAAAATGTTGAAAAAATTCAATCGCGGTGCTTCAAAAGACGTCTATAAGATTGTGAGAGGTGATGAATCATGGATCTATGCATATGAGCCTGAAACTAAACAGCAGTCGACTGTATGGTTCTTTCGAGATGAGCCAAATCCAACGCAAAAGTGTATTGATCCTCAAGGATAATATTTTGAAAATCAATAAAGTCATTTTCGATGATACATGTTTGTTATTATTTGTCTGTCTCAAGACTTAAAAAGTAATCCTATTAAATCAAAAGGAAAACAGGAAGTTATGAAGTTATTTCCTAATTAAAGTGCCTTTTTGCAATCAGAAGATATTTTTTCTGTTCTTTATCGGTGGTTATCAAACACACATCTTTTAAGGTTACAGTTTGAATTTTAGTTTTCAAGTAAACGTCATTTTCTTTCCACAAAGAAACGCTTTCTTGTTGGCAAATGTCGTCGATTTTTTTGAGTAGAAAAAATTTCTTAATCTTGTGTGAAACGAAGTCTTCCACGGATCTATCTGGAATCAGAAATAAAATACATATAACAAGCAACGTCTAACCATAAAAAGTATTTGATATGTCTGCTTCAGATGGAATATATATCTTTTTGGTAAATTTAATTTTCGTTTGGTCATCAACCTCGTCGTCAAAAAGGACCAACATAGTAATTTCGACACACAAATACCACAGATGTTGGCAGAATTTGATAGGAACGGCTTTTGAAATGAATTCATCAATTGCTTTATACTATTTTAAAGCTTTCAAAAGACACTGAAGGGTTTAACATAGGATGTCGCAATAAAAAAAGAACCCTTTAGGAGGGCTTGCTTGTCTTTATAACTGATTTTAAACTGGGCTTGCAACAAACTTCTTTTGATATATAAATGGCTTTTCCCATCCATCACGCTTGGAGCATCGGAGGAGGTCTTATTTTTAATTTCTTTTCTTAATCTCTGACCAAAAATATTACATGTAGTTCCATAAGTTCTCGGCACTCATCTCTCACAATATACTTTTCTAGTCCTTTCGAGTAGAATCCATAAAGTTCGTCAATTTGAGAGTTTTAAAAATGTTGTTTCACAAAGTCAATGTGCAATCGAATTTCATCCGAATTAATTATTCCAATTTCCCTTAAACATTTTAAAAAGCGGAATATCTGGGCTGCTGGTGACTTAATGAATTTTGCTTCTACACTTTTTAGATCGAGTTCATATACATGATGACGACAGGTAAATAGTAACAGGTCTGTTTCCAGTTTGTGTTCTAACAGAGTACAAGCTCCATTAAAATAGCATGTATTGGATGTCGTTGTGTTGTAACCCATAATTTGTACTTTGTCACCAAGGCTCCAGTCATAAAGTGCTTGGAAAATGGGCAAAACTTGCTCTTTATCTGATGAACTATCTAATTTTGGCACAGAAAGAAGTTGTCTTTATTTTCAAATGTTATAAGAATCGTCAAACGTTCCTCCTTTGAACTTCCCAATGGATAATAAAAATTTCCGGAATATTGTTCTGAAAGTCGGTTGTTTTTCATCTCCACCATTTCCTTTCGTAATTGCGACCGAATGCATTGTGTTGAAGATTTACTTACTGTAATTGCATCAATATTAAGATCCAATGATTCTATTACACTAACTACGTAAACAGAGTCCCTTATGATTAATTGACATTTGTCAAAAGTTGTTACCAGCATTCTTTTTTCGCCTGTTTTTTTCTAACCTAAAACTATTGAAGTTACACTTCTCCAGTCTGAGTCGCTATGTCGTATATGACCATTTGACAATAAATTTTCCACATTCTACTTCTATCATGATACGAAAGTCTTCTTGGCGGTAAAGATACAAACTCTTCCGATTTAAGTTTTATTTTCATAAATGTGGTCAATAGTGGTATGTTTGCAGTATTAAAATAATTTGACTCTATTAATTCCATTATATTCCTGCGATGATGATCACTTAGTTTCAAAGGTGTCTATATTACAAATACCTATGTACAGTATCTAAGTCCATTTTAGAGTCACAATTTAATTCACTGTCACTTGTTATTGTAAGACAACTTAAGGTTTTACTCTCATTGAAATTGAGTTTGGATATGTTACCATTCAACATTTATGAAGGCTTATTAGTCACTAAATTTCCGTTTTTTCCATACACATATTGGTATTTCTATTTTCTTGATTTGAATTGGCTGAAATCTCTGAATCTACCATATTCAAATTGGAAACACGACTATTTCGTTCAATACTGCATTTAGTTAAGGAAATTTTATATAATTTACTTTTACATAACCAATCCCAAACAAATAACGTCACAGCAGCATTTCAGTTGATAAGTAGTTATCGGAAGTAATGTAAAATAAAGTATGTTGTTTTATATTATGAAGTGTTACGTCGAGACAAATTTTACCATAAGCGAAAAGTTTGGAACCATTAACACCACAAAAATCCGTCGGATATAATTATCACTGAGCTTATTGCGGGTACTTCTGATCGCATTAATATGTTAATTATGCTGCCAGTATCAAATATAGTGGACATATGCTTTGGATTAGATTTTGCGTCATAGTTAAAATATACTCCTACCTTATTGAAGGTTATTGCTGCCAATCCTTAACCATGTGCTGAAGTGATTCACAACGGAAGCAAGAGCCCTTGATACTTTTCGGCTCAGTGCACGATGAAGTATATTGGCCATGTGGCTACATGATTGTAATATTAATGGATTTGTAAAAACGTGTGTTTGACCTCTTCATAGTCTGTTAAGCGGCTCATGCAGTTTAATTTACAACTATCACTGTTGTCTACCGCAGTACAACATGTTCAAATTCCATTTATTTGCATTCCTTCTGCATCGATAAATGGAATAAGAGCATAAAATAAATTGGTGACGTCACTCCCTGCTCTGTTCTCCTTTTGCAACCATTTGGCGACCAATGTTATTTTTTTCATTATTCTTATTTCCGCATCTAATTCCATTTCTTCACTATAAAGCTTTTGCTATACAAAACCGAGGCTCATTAACCGCTGTTTTTTTCTGCAGCAAGTTTGGTCAATTGGCGGAAAGTTGCGTTAGCCAAGAAATGTATAAAACATTCACCCCAGGGATGTATTCCACTTCTGACGTTGTTGGCAAGTTTAATTTAGTTCCTTTATTAATTTTATATCTGTTTCTTTACTAATTACAAATTCAATATGTATCAATATTAATTTTATTAATTCAATAGCTTCGTCGGTATTACACTCACTCGATCGACGGCCTCTTACATTCCGATTTAGTTTAGCTTTACCACCCATCTATTCAATCTTACTGTGATACACTCACTTTTTTTAGATGTGTTTAGTAATGCGTACTGTGTAAATATAATTATATTAGAACTAAAATAAACGCTAGTACAATTATTAATTGTACAAAATCCGGTAATACGAGCCCTCATGTACTTATACGCTAAGTAAATAATACTTCTAGTAATTAAATTTCATAAAGAATTTTTCAAAGTTATATTTTAAACACTTATACGTAAAGGAAAAATTAACATAAAAAAAAAATTGGTTGGCTATTTATAAAAAAGAAAAAAAAAATTAACGAAACTAAGCTTAAAACTAAATTATTATTAGTATACGTAGCTGTGTAGCTAACCGGATATCCTTTCTAATAACCACCAGTATTTTCGCTTATTTTTTAGGCTGAGCATTGATTCTTTATTAGATATTAATTGATCAAATCTGTCATGAGCTGATTCTGAAGCATCAACATTAATGGATTTTATATTAGCTCGTCTGAATCTGTGATGGAGTATTGTTTTGATTCCAGATCGGTCTCCACTATATCTGTAAATGTAAAAAATATAATAGAAAAGTCGTGTGTGCTACATTATTTATAACTTAAGAACGGCTGAACCGATTTTTATGCTTTTTGATTAGTTAGATTTATCTCCACTCGAATAGTTGAATAACTATTAAAAATTAAAATTAAATATTATTAAAACATCGGAAAAGTCCATACTTTTAATAAAGTCATTGAATCGAAACATGCCCGGCAAATTTGTGATATTGCTGTAATTTTCGACAGACTAATGTAATTGTGTTTAAATAATAAAATTAATTATAACAAAGTTAAAAAAAAACCTTTTCTTTTCTTTCACAATGTATTCGTATTCTTAAAATTTGGTAAGTTATTTGTTAATTTGGCTTTTTTTTGTTTTTAAATAGGTTTTGTGTTGATGTGAAATATCTTTGGTTTCGGTAGAGTGAATTTGAAATCGATGTAGTTGCTTATTTTGGTTAACAGCTTGCCTTGCGATCTTTTGATTAAGCAAGATGAGCAGCGGTAAGTAATCGGATTAGTGATTGGCTGATGACAACGTGAGTTTTGCAAACAAATTTAGTTTTTTTTATTAATTATTTTTTAGCTCTGTAATTACTACAAATAATTGGCAATACAACAAAACATATTTTGAAAAATTAATTCATTATTTTAGGTCATTTTATATGAAAATCTGCATTTGAATAGCTCCATCATCTTATAAGAATATGTAATTAAATATAATAATAAAGATTCAAGCGAGCAAAAAATGGATAATTATATTATATTATTAATATCACTAGCCTTTGATGTGAAACATCTTTGTTTTCAATAGAGTGGCATTTGACATAGTCATCGATTAATTTGTTTTGTCTAACTATTAATTATTTTATTCTAAAATTTCTCGTTGAAATCACCATGTTTATTTTGAATTATCGATTGTTTAATTTGTGTAAATGAAACTCGAACTGAGTAAACGTTACAAAATTCACTCACTTTTAACGTGAATAACTGAAACAGATTTTCAGCTGACACATGCAAATGCCTAATAATGATTCCCTACAAAATCAGTACCAAGTTTGTATTATGCGTTTGCTCCTGAATTTCCAATTCCGTGTTAGCCGTATGTATTAAACACCGGCCTCTGATAAATGACAAAGAAGGCTAAACAACAAACGGTCTGTTTTTTTTTTTTTGTTTTTTGCGATGAGTTTATTTTGTTTACTCTCTCAGTGTTAAAAAATTGAAAGTTTTTACGAATTTCGTAATGACTAAAAATGCTCATACAAATACTCACACATCCACCATAACTTATGCTGTTTTGATTATTTCGTTCTTATATTCTTCTCTCTTCCCCTCCTTGCTCAACAACACAGCTACACGATCACACGAAGCTTGCCAATACACATATCTACACATACGGTTTAACTTATATCTGCTTTAACAACTTCATTCTTTCATTCTTGTCTCTCCACCTATTGATTTCCATGACAACACGTAAAACAATTTTTCAAAACAGCAACTCTTTATCGTTTTGAGCTCACACATGCAATTGTCTAATAATGATTGACTACAAAATCAGTAGCAAGCTTACCATTGTGTACAATTTTAGATATTTTCCGCTGGCTAACTCCATTTCTGATATGAGTTATGACTAACTCACGTTTCTCTAAGCTGGTTCGTGGAGACATTTTAATAAAACACATGTATCTTGGTTTAGAATCGCAATCAAAGTGAATTTTTAGGAAAATAAATTACGAAAGACAATGCCATAAATAATAGATAAAAAAAAAATGGTGGCCTACGATGCAGCTGTTTACATACACCCACTATCAAAAATGACTGCAAGAAATAAGCTATTACCTTTTTTTTCGTGTGTATTTGCATTTTCTGCATTTGTAAAAAGAGGAATATAAAATGGGATCTATTTAATGGGCAATTCTGAAGCGGAAGTTAATCGGGGTTCTGTTAACAATCCGACAACGAAACGACCCATTGTGACTAAGAATATAATCCAATGTCCTTGCGGAGTTTTCAATATGGACTCAGCCTGTATGATCGATGGAAAATGTTCTAAGCGATACCAGAGTGTTCTGATTACTAACACCATCACAGGCAATGACAGATATCCATTGTATCGTCGACGATCACTTCCGGAGAATGGCTGATCTGTAGTTATAAAGGTCAAAAGACAAAATTCGATAATCATTGGATGGTACCATATTCGCCGGTTTTGTCCAATGCTTTTGAGGCTCATATCAATGTAGAATGCTGTAGATTCCTCAAGTCGATAAAGAACACACGAGGGCGTTTTCAAAAAAAAAGAAAGATGTTTTTCAATTTTCAACATAGTCTCCTTTAAGAAAGATACACTTTTCCCAACGATCCTGCCATTTTTGTAACCACTCCAAATGCAGCCATGTTTCCTTAAATTTTTGTCGAAGCAGTCCAATAACTCACTGAAGTATTGTCCAGTGATCGTTGTTCCTTTTTCTAAAAAATCCATAAGGATAACACCCTTCGCATCCCAAAAAATCGTCGCCATGACCTTACCGGCCGTATGACGTATATAATCCGCGGACATGGATTCCTCAAATACTATCTTCGCCGAATTAAGCATGAGGATGATCCTTTCTGTCCTGCCTACGTTGACATCTCTGAAGTCGCCCATTATATTATTTTCTGTTGAACCCGACGTACCATGGTGAGAACACGGATAGAAGACAGCTTTGGCAAGCCACCAACAACCGAAAACATGGTGCAACACATGTGTCAATCTCCACAGAAGTAGCAATCAGTAAAAACCGTAATGACTGCCATGACGAGTGCCCTACGCACACTGGAACGCAACAGAGCCGCTGAAGGACGGCGTGAGTAATGTGCACGTGTGGGACATGGCGACACGCACTGATCCATAGCGTGTTGACATGTAGGCAAGACCTACTGACAAGCAGCACGATAGGTGACTCACAAAACACAAAACATGTGACAGACAGACGTTGAGCAGTTTTCCCGCTGATGGGCTTTTAGCTACCGGGAGGGTCGGCAAGTCTTGGATATCCAGACGGCCTGTAGTTGTAGGTTAGTTGTAAATAAATGTTAACAAATAAGCAACCCCCGACGATGACCGGCAGGAATAGAGGATGGCGAGTCGATGACACCTCTTAAATATAAGTGGCGCCCTCATCTCACCATGCATGGCATGGTGCACTATAGAAAAGTACAGGCGCAATGGATCCATATTTGGAGGCATCCTGGTGACCGTTTGTTCTCCATGTTACAATCGGCTAAATCGAACATATTCCTGAAAGGCAGGGCATCAGAATCGAGTCCAGTAAGAATCTTATTAAGGCATACAGGAAAGGAACAAAAATGAGACAAAAGGGATGGGATAGTGGTCCCCTGGAACATGAATAAGCAACCAATACTAGCTGGGTAGGTTAAATTGAGATGACCCCTTATTAGTTCTGGGCTGTGCTCTGAACACTGGACCCCACTAGGGCACCACCTCCTTGCCTGCATAGATTGCCATGGAGTGAGCGGAGACAGCGGTCTTAAGTTTGAACCCATAAAGCATGAACACTATTGAAAATCACAAAAATCAACCAAATCAAGCAGTACGGCAAATCTAAGCCCATTGACTGTAGCCAACAGAAGCAACACCCCGCATATATCAACGTAGACTCTCACTAGTACTCCAACCACATCGCATACACCGGCAGAGGATCAAGCGAGTGCCGTCAACGCAGTAGCTTCAACTAACCTCAATCAAGCGAAGAGGACACCGGAAATAACAACCAAACTGATATCGCCATCACCAAGTATGCAGCAAATCTAGTAGCCATGCGGAAGACCGCAAGAGCAGATACACCTACCTAGACACTCAATTTCAACAGCTCACAGCCACACATGTAAACTGGGGATCAAGGCAGTCAAACACTAAGGGGAAAAACTTGTTAAGTGCAATTCAAATGATTGGGGGGGAATGTGAATACAGCCGAGCCCACATATTGGCCAACCGACTGGGCGAAGATAGCTGACCTGATTGATTTTTTGTGTATTAAAAAATATGAACATAACATATTTTCAAATTGGCTCTCGACTTGAACTATCTTCTGACCAGTCTCCAAGACAAATAGAATATAGTTGCGCAGTAAAAAATGTGCATCCATCTTGCAATACCTATAATGGAAGAACTGACTGGAGGAAATACAGGGAATTTATTGACATTAACCTCAGATTAAATGTACCTCTTGAATGACATCAAAAACGAAGCAGCTCATAGAAAAACATTAGAATTAAAACCGACAGAGGACAACTTTATTTTCCACCAATCAATGAAAAGCCTCATGGTGAACAAAAAAAATCTGGCAATTTGAAAACTACACAAAAACATTATCCCCGACATCTGACACTAATTATTCTTTGTGGAAAGCTGCTAAACACCTTACGAATCGCATCATTCACCAGCCGCCACTCAAAAAGTCGGACGGGACATGGGCTAGAACCAAGTCTGATAAAGCTTCACTACTTGCAAACTATTATGAAAAGGCTTTTAATAACAATGAACCGAACAGTAACCCCAACTTGAACAACAATACAGAATAAATTAAATTTCAGCCAACGAAGTCAAACACTGCATTGAAAAGCGCACTATCCATAAAAAAGCTCCAGGATATGACCAAAATAACTGGAAAGTTACTCAAAGAGATCCCTAAGAAGGCAATGATCTATATTAGAAATTTGTTGAATACGATATTAAGACTAAGGCACTACCCATCTTTATGGAAGGTAGCTGAAATAATAGCTACTCGTATACCAAAATTGGACGTCATCTTACAGACCTATTAGCCTTCTACCCTCATTATCAAAAGTATTTGAACGACTTCTACTTGACAGAATTGTACCAATACTGGACGTTAACAAAATTATACCTGACCACCAATTCGGATTTAGACAATCTCACTCCACTATTCAGCAAGTTCACAGAGTAACACACAAAATCTTATCTTATCAAAATCTATTATCTTATCTATGTGTTTTTTGTTTTTGGACATAGAAATCGCCTTCAACAAAATCTGGCATGACAGCCTACTTACAAAAATTAAGCCCGTCCTATCAAGTAATGTTGCCAAATCATCAAAAGCTACTTTGATGCCCGCTATTTTGACGTAAAATATAAAAACGGATCTTCTACATTAATACAGACAAAAGCATGAGTCCCACAGCGAAACGTGCTTGGGTTATTGCTGTATACTTTATACGTAGGGTACTATTTACATTTCAGGATCTGGCAACATAAATGCCAATAGGTAAAATCTATAAACACCATAATAAAGTTTGACATTTTTTATCAAAAACGTGCTCACAACGTTTGATGTACAAGTGCTATTTATTTCGTAATGTTTTGTAAATGTCTCAAGAGGAATGCAAAAACTGCTATGACGAATGGTTTGAACAAATGCAAAAGTGCATTGATCATCATGGTATATATTTTGAAAAACAATAAAGCCGTTTTCATTCAAAAATGTTTGTTATTTGTTTTTCCTGATATATAAATAGTACCCCTCGTATACATCAGACATCCAGAAGACAATTCGTCAATGGTGGCCACCTTTGCTGTCGATACAATATTTATTCGCACAAAAACATAGCTAGTACGAAACTTAGTTTTTACAAATGGAAAATTCATATGAATGAATTGAAAACGATGCAAGTTACCTTCATGACACGGACTTCTTATCAGCCAAGACAACTAAAAATAAAAGATACTTACATTCCATTAAGCAATGTGGCAAAATACCTGGGCATGCATTTTGACATTAAACTGACTTGGAAATATCACATTCAAGAGAAGAAGGACCAACTTATACTAAAATTCAAGCAGATATACTCACTTTTTAACAGAAAATCTAAGCTGTCAACCAATGACAAACTTGTACTGTACAAAAGTATAATCAAGCCTATATGAAATTACGGCATTCAACTATGGGATTTTGCCAAGATAATGAACATTAATATAATACAGAGACAACAATCAAAAATAATGCGAACAATTGTTAATGCTGACTGCTACATAACAAAAAGCGATATACATAAAGACTTCGGTTTCACAATAATACATGAGGAAATCATCAATACTAGCAGGAGGTATAATACAACCTTAGAGCGACATTCAAACTTTGAAATAACTGACATTCCATCCCATGTAGACGCTTACAAATAAACAGATCAGTGGATCTAGCCTAACATATTTTTATTTAGCGTGTGACGGTTGTTGTAAACGTTGCGGTATCTCTCTCCTTCGCGACTGCCCAGCAAGTATTACTTAAAAACTTATCCAAACCCATCCATAGCATTATAAAACTGACCATTCGAAAATGTTTGATATTGTCATTCCTCCTCATTTTGGTAAGACAAGTACTCAATGTTTTTAGACCAAATGAAACAAATGTAAATAATAAAAATAAAAAAAATTTAAGGAAGCCCAAGATAACGTTAACTAACTAAATATTTTCAACTACCACATGTATCAAGGATGGGACTCCAATCGTATAAGCACTAAGAGGGGAGTATCTGCGGCGGTTTGATCACACTAATACAAATATGGGAGAAACAAAAAGAAGTATCAAAATCCCCAAAGATAAAAGCATTATGATGATTGAGTTGGCAACAAAGAAAATAGGTAGAGAAAAACCAAAAGCCAATGAAACAAACCCAAAAAAAAATTTTTTTAATTAAGTGTATCAAATAAATATTCTTTCCATTCAATCGGAGCGGATCTTTTACTTATTCTGGAATAATAGAATTAACTACAACTGGTCACCTCAACGTGATCTGTTTAGATTAGTTTTACACACGCGCATTCTACAAACATGAGTCATGACAATGTCAACGTTATTATATCCCAATGAGATAGGAAAGACTCGGCTAGTTGAAGTGTCCGACTAGCAGCTAATTCCGTCCCAGTAGAGCGCACAACAGGTGCAGCTGATTTCAGTGGCAGCGGTATCCCTAACAACTCTATACAAGCGCTAGACTTATATAGATTGCCGAAATTTCGAATATTACCGGCAATAAAACGAAGAATGGAATGGTAATAACGCAGACATTATCAGAAACCATGGTACAAGTACAAGATGGCAATAAATATGAGTCTGTGAAGAAAAGTATCATTGGGATGCTTGGCTTGTCTCACAAAGTGTGATTAACAAATTGCTTAGTAACTTCTAACTGCGTAGCATGAAACCCTCCCAACTGCTACGAAAAATTGAATCGTTAGCACAAAACTAGACCAAAGAAGTACTTCTTCGCTCAATGTTCATGAGGTAACTTCCAACAAGGATAAACTGCATTCTTCATGAGTCTGATGCTAAGCTCGCCAAATTAGATAAGCTCTGTGTGGGAAACATCATCGGATTGTTAAAATAAATAGGTGACAGCTATAAACCAAAAAACGACAGGCAACTACGAATATCGACCTTCTCGGATTGAGGGTGATGTAAAAAAAACTTGTAAAAATGATGCGGAAGATGAATCAAAAATCCCGTTCTAACTCTCGAGGTCAATCTGAAGTTTGCTATTATCACGAATGATTCGGAAATATGGCTACAAGTGTCCAAAATATTGGAAACTAGGTAGGCTGTCATTGGCACAGACGGAGAATGACAGTAATAGCAACCCGCTAGAACTCCGTCCACACATCTACGATAGGATAAACCATTTTAGATTCCTCATTCACTCTGGGTTCATACCTTGGGTTTACGATGAAGAGTCAAATGGACATTTATCATCGCATATGTCAAGAGTGCCATAATAGGTGCAGATTTTTTGGCGCACTATGGTCTTGTAGTGTGCTCCTGCAATCAAATAAACTAATCATATGTAACACTTTGTTGCATATATAAATACACAAATATAAATGCATTCGGTGTTGCTCAAGCTACAGTGGGGGTCACAGGTGGTAGATAGTGGACGGCCCACAGATATGTATGTTAGCTACGAATATTGAATAATCAGACCCCAAGAAATAAGCGGCGTGAATGGAAAGGGTAGTTTAAAAACTACGCACCCTTGTGAAATTTTCGTGACGGGGCGAATGTGAGCCGCCCGCATAATAAGCTTCCAAGACCCAGCATAATCGTGCAGATGACCGTTTCACGTTACGTCGTGCTGGGAGTCTCCGGAACTGTTGTTAGTTTTTCCGCTAATGATGCTGAAGGGGTCATGTGAGACCACTCTGCTGAGGCGGCGGGCGTGGCATGGTGCAAAAACCAGCCACTTTACACCCTTTTCATATAGTGTGCATTAGACGCAGCCCAGAAGGCTGTTCCTGACTATTACGGCGCGCCCCCCTGCATACGATGCGCTCGCAAACATAGAAAAGAATGTTAAATTTTTACGGAAATATTACTACTACGACAATGAGCAACTTGGTTGCCGTAGCGGACATACCAACAAGCCCTTCTGGAGATTTGGCCTTCAGTTAGGGCAGCCAAATGTGAAAGAAAGATCCTAGCTCCACAAACGATTGCATTAGTGATACCCAATGTAGGATCAGTAATTGGGCCTGCGGTGGTAATCACAAATGCCGCTGTGGAGAACGGGGCATCGGTACCAGTAAATGAGGTTGCAGAAGCAAAGGACGCGGGTGTTACATTAGAGGAACCTGTCTCCGTTTCAGCTAGGTCAACTAAGTCAAAATCACATATAGCACGAGGGATGACGCCTGGGATCAATAGTCAGGTAGACGAAGATAGACCGGAGTAGCCACATAGAGCAAACGCAATGAGAAAATTGGAGCAGCTTGCTGTGACGATAAAGAAGCAGCGGCACGTTAGTAACGAGATGAGTGATCTGCTCGACGGGAGAGGCTTATAAGAAGTGGCGTGCAAACAGAAAGGAAAACATAGGAGAAGCATACGGTTAGCGTAGCTAAACAGGTTCTACCCTCTGTAAAGGCAGCAGGTATATATAATAATCCTGATAGCGGCACAGGTACTTTGAGGGTTGAAAAAGAATTGGAAACACAGCCATTTTCACCCAAAAATAAGGGTGGGGCACCTTCTAAACCACTACCTATAAAATTGGAAGTCAAGCCTCGTCGAAGACGTCCCGATGCTCTAGTGATTACTTAAGTGTCCGAGTTATCTTATGCTGATATCTTCAAGAAGATAAAAGAGAAACCTGAGATCCAGAAGGTTCGCGACAACGTTAGCAGGATACCTGCAATTGTTAAAGCACTTTCCCAGCTAACAGTTATAAGTGCCGTGATCTGGACAAAGTTACAGTCTAGTAGCTTTATCATCAAAGCAATGAGATGAAGGACAAAAACAGCAATCATAAGCTACCACCCAACCAGGCAGAATCCTTGCTTAAGGCAGAATCGTTAAAGGTGGGCTGGGTTCGTTGCTGCTTGAGAGAACATACCGTTCGAACCGTGGACCGTTCGAAATTATGACTTAGATATGGAGCTGAGGGGCATATTGCAAGGACACGTGGGGAGAATCCTAAGTGTGTTATGTGCCTGGCAGGTAATAATGCACAAGCGTCTGGAAGTTTCAAGTGTGAAGCTCTAGAACCAGAAAGCAAGGCATGATTAAATGTCTTCAGTGCGGCATAGCACCTCCTCTTCCAAACAGCTATTTAAATCAAGGCTGGCGTATTACTTGTTAGAGCGTATCATAGAACGAAGAAAGACTCACATGTGTGGACGCAGGATGCTATTGGCAAAGCGGCTATCTGGCTGCAAGGAAATGATTCATTGCAGCATAGAAACCTATCCGCGTGTGATCGTTTCACCTTTGCCAAAGTAAGGGGTATCCATTTTAGCAGCTGTACTGCATCGCCAAACGTCACTCAAAATTCCTTTGATGACTTCTTTGATAGGCTTGTCAGTGATGCGAGAGACAGATCCCCACTTATAATTGCCGGTGACTTTAACAGATTAGTCATGGGCGGTGGAATGGGCTTGCACTAACACCAATATGCACGGATGGGCTGTTTTGGAAGCATTTGCAGCGCTGGATATGGAAAAGGACGTTTGATAACGGGAGAGGCAGTACGGCAATAGATTTCATCTTCTGTTGCACATTAAATGCTGATGCTTTCAAATGGGATGTTGCAGATGTCTACACGTATAGCGATCACCTTGCGATACAATTAGGTATCTCACTGGATGTCGCTTGAAAAACTTGAAAGATGGATACGGAAACATTAGACCCATTTATCTCCGAGTTGGAAACTGCGTCTGGTTATGCAAGTCAGCAATCCCGTTAACTCCTCTTCGAAAAATTAAGGCAAAAGAAGTCCCTACTGAGCAAGAAGATCTGCAGGAACATGCAGAATGCTTTTTGCAGATTGACAGGAGAAGTGGATTAGAATCCTAGGGGCAGCGCTTACAAAATTGTAATGCGCAAGTTTAAAGACCTCAAGGTCTCGATTTCCTCATCCGCATCTCTATTGGACGAAATAGTAGTAACACTCTTGCCACCAAGAGGATGGTTGAGGATACTTTGTTCACTCGAGGTTGCATAAGGAGATATGTCCACTACTACTACTCATGAGCTAGAGTCTGCTTTCAGAAGGGTGAAGACAAACAAATTGGATGGCATCCCCAATGCAGTTCTTAAGAGGGCCATTGCAGAGAAATCCCACGTCTTCTGTGAGGTTTTCTCAAGATGCATGAGAGAAGTAATTTTCTCCAAGTGTTGGAAGAATCAACGGGTGAGTCTCTTCCCGAAAGGAAACCTGTCCCCAGAGCTGCCATCTGCTTACAGGTCCATGTGTCTTCTGAGTACTACTGATTAGATCTTTAAATGGATTATTTGCGCCAGCCTTCAGCATTACACGGAGTCGCGAAATAGTCTGTCAGAACTGCAATTTGGCTTAAGGCCGAGAAGGAACACTGTAGGAGCAATCCAGAAGGTCTGCGATATTGCAAAGGTGGCCCTGAATGGTACTAGATGGTTTGGTGGAAACAAGAAGTACTGCGCTGTTGTCACGCTTGACGTAAAGAATGCCTTCAACTCTGCAGATTGGGGCTGCATTATAAATGCACTCAACACAATATATGTCCAACATCGTACTATTGTACTTAATCCCGATGGTGGTGTCCTACTGCAGTGAGAGAACGCTGGTTTGCGACACGGAAGAAGGCACTAGGATATTTGACATTACTGGAGGTGTCCGTCAAGGTTCTGCACTAGGTCCAATCCTGTCGAATGTAATGTACGATGGCATGCTGTGATTTGTAAACCCAAAGAAGCGGAGATTGCGTCCAAGGTAGAAAGGACTGTTGCAGCAATCAAGGTGGCGGCTTACAGATATTTTTAGTCTGGCGGAACACAAGACCAAGCTGGTTCTTATAAGTTCCAGGAAGCACTCTCAAAGAGATGTGCGAGCCATGTGATTCAGTCGAAGTGTTGCATTATATACCTGGCTGTACTCTTGGACCACCGTCTGTGCTTTAAATAGCACCTAAACAAGTCAGCCAAAAAGCAGCTGTCATCACACAAAAACTAGTTTTGATTCCTCCGAATCTGGGGGGTACCAGATAACAGTCTTGGAGTTTACTACGTTCGGTGAGAAAATCCATACTGCTTTATGCGGCTCCAATCTGGGCTGGAGCGCTTGCAACCAAGACATACCTTCGTGGTATAAGGAGTGGTCAAAGGGTTGATAACATGAGGCTACGTAGAGCGTATCGAACATGGGCAAATACCTCGCGCGAGTAGCATTAGAACCAGATTCTTGAATATATGGCAGCTTAGGTGGAGTAGGGCAAAGCCACGTAGGAAGCATCAGCTCATCCGAGATGTTACAGATTGGCTTAAGCGTCGTTCTGGTGATGTATGGTTCGAATTTACACAATTCGCAACTGGTCATGGATGTTTCAGGTACTATCTTCTCAAGTTTGGGCACGCTACAGATCCGTTTTGTGGCCTCTGCAGATATTTCTTCGAAGATCCAGAGCTTCTTGTTTATGAGTGCTCCTGTTTCGAAGTGGAGCGACACAGATTTTATGTGCGCCTTGGATCTCTTTGTAGCTCACAGAAGCTTGTAAAACATTGTTTGTTTTTTTGAAATATCTAAGGAGCTGTAATTCTTCGAAAGATCCTAGCACATCGACCTACTAGGATGTACGATTCACCGGACAATCAGGCTCTTTTTGCAAAATGGGCGGGACCAGGGAGAGCAGGTTAAACCATACTTGTGTTCAGTTCCTCATCGCATCGGACCTGCTGCATTATTACCACAATCACCCCTGACGCCGTGTTCCAGGAGCCTTCATCCTTTAGCATGTAGTTAATCACGCCATTTGGTGAAAGGTTTCCACCTACCTCAGCCGTGATTACCTCTCTGAGGAATACAAACCGGGAACAATCCATGAGAACATGGCGAGCATTTTCTTGCTGGTTTGTACAAAATAGGCAATGCGGGTTACCTACATGCTTGAATTTGTGCAGATATTGCCGGAAGCATCCATGTCCTGTGAGAAATTGCGTGAGATGGTAGTTCAGAGCACCATGTGTGCTAGAAGGCCACACACTAATGTTAGGGATTAGCTTGAATGTCCATCGGCCCTCTGTTGAGTTTTGCCAATTCTGCTGCTAGGGGTCAGTTGAAATTATTTCATGACTATGTGTTGCAGACTCCACCCGTCTCGCTGCATATAATGCCGTAAGCTCATTGACGTCAATATCCATTGGCTTGCAGTTAGCAATGTCATTAATTGCTTCATCTGAGACCATTCGGAATGCACAACATATTCTGATCGAGTTAAGGCGATACACAGACGCAGTTCCTTTAACGTGCGATCTGAACTTGGTTGCACCGGACCTGACTTGTGCAGCATACCGAATGATTGATTTACTGACCGCCGCCAGCAGCTCACGCACTGGTTGTCTGGGCCCTCCAACATTTGGCATCAGCCTTGGATGCTTTCTCACTTGAGAACTTTAGGTTGTGCTTAAAGTTGAGACCGCAATCCAAGAGAACCCCAATTGAGGATGCAGAAGCTATATCTTGCGTCCCGACTCGAATATTAAGGGATTCTATCTTCTTCCTGCTACTGATTAGAAACAACTCAGTTTTTTGGTCCGCAAGTTCCAGACCAGTATGCCATAGCTAGTTTTGATGTTCAATATAGCAGAGTTGCATTTTTCCTGCAGGTCTGGAAGCGTTTTTGCAACTGCTACTATTGCTATATCATCCGCATAGCCAATTATTTCCACTTCATCTGGTACAAGTACACTGAAGACATCATCGTACATCACATTTCACGGGATCGAGCCAAGCACTGATCCCTCCAGTACGCCGATAGTAGTGTTGTACACCTCTGTCGCTTCCAGCAGGAGGGAAAGGTGCCCTCTTTCAAGCAAACATTCGGTAGGAGACCTCCGTATTCCTCTGTATTGCGTACTTCAAGACACAGTTTTGGATTCTATCCAGGTCTGTTCGTTGTGGCAAAAGATTCTGCACGATGTGCAACCTAATCGCTGGGCTGACCAGTGCCGGTCCAGGAACTGCTCCGAGCCGCCGTTTGACAATTTTGTATGCCCCACCCCAAGGGTTATTGTTGAGGTCCTCTCGTCAGTCTTGAAAGTAAACGCTTTTGCTTCTTTGGATTGATTTCCGCAGCTCAGCACACTTCGCTTTATATGTGGCCTGCCGGTGTAGGAAATTATCCGTTCCCCTTGCTCTTCGTCCTTGCCGTAGAGCTGATGCATTCCCTTCTGACCCACGCTATATCAGCGTTCTTCTTTGTAGACATACCTGAAGCAGGTTCGCAAGCACCGGGTATCTCTTACTGCCAAGACATACAATCGGCTAATGCTATCGATTGTATCTCTCATAGGCTGACAGAATGATCTTCATTTGCCATTGGCTCCATCCTTTGATGCATTTCGACTTTTGGATTGAAGGCTAAGTAGCTATGGACTTTAGGGTCCATCTGCTTCCAGCGGATCTGGGACACTGCCTTCCTTCTCTACTGTCGACGGTACCGACATTTGTCCCACTGTCTGCCCTATTTCGATCGGAGAACGCGGCGTTTTTGTCCTTCTCCGAAATGGGGCGGGGACTGCTAACATGTCAATAATACTTGTAACATTAGATGATACAGGAGCCAAGTTGTCCACTCCTGCATCACTGCGGTCGTTTGATCTCGATGACTGGGGGCCCGCTTTCTCACCCACCATAGCCGCCGGAACTAGGTTTCCGACACTTTGCACCGTAACAATCGTATTCTCTTCTACTTTCATATTTGTTTTTCTGTCTGGGATCCTACCCATAGCCGCTGAAAAAATTGTCAACATAATTAGGGTCTCTCGAATGTCTGAACGAGAAATGTCGTCTGCTTAACTTATCCTAATATCCTTCCTTAAGAAGGAATGCTTTGATGGCGCCGTAGGGTTTTAATGGGAATTGAGTCGTTAGGGGGTTTTTAAGTCGGTAGGCTCATGAATCCCACATAACTTGTGATACGGGTCCTAAGAATTTTCTCCTTGTTCGCATAACAATAAGAAATATATAAACCTATACATATACGTATATATAAATGAGCACATACCAATGGTAACATGATCAGCCACTTCAGTTACTGACTGCCGCTTATGATTATGCTGTGCTTCCAGTCTAACTACAGACTGTATACGTAAGAATACATACATACACATCGTTTGTGAATAACATTCGAAATATATAAGAGAAAACGGTCAATGAATAAAGTAAATATGTCTTTATTCAACCAAGGAGAACAATTAAAATCTGAGTGAGTGGAGCTAAACTTGTGTGTGTGTGTAAATTTAAATTTTTCTTTTTGCAATGCTATTACAAGAATATCAACAAAGAATATCATTAGCTAAAAAACAAGATAAAAAAGGAGATAGCAAAGATTAAATAGCTCCTCTATGCCACCCAAAAAACTAAACCTTAGGGTAAAGGCAACAAATTATTTAATGAGTTAGATATAATCGACCAGAAATTAAAAACAAGCAAGACACAAACACACAAAATAAAAACTCACTCAAAAAAATATTATATATATGAAAATCAAAATTAACAACAAACTCAACCTCCAAAGAAAAAATGATTCCAAACCAAATGTATTCACTGGACTGCGAAGGACCACTGCTAATCCCGGCATGTGAAGGGTCTAGCATCCGCCTAAGAAAACCGAAGACCGGCACTGTTAGCGCTCAAGGCGACAACTTGAGCTAGAAGACACAACAGAAGCAGTACATGAAACAATGTATATAAGCATATAAAAAAAAAAGATAAAAAAATTTAAAAAAAAATTAGAAATAAAAACATGGATGATGAAAATTATAAAGACCAAGCGGTGCCTTAGCTCCAGGTCTGTAGAGTACAAGGCTGAAAACCTGTACAAAACCAATAGGTAGGTAAAAATAGAAAGAAATTAAAAGTTAAAAAAATTTTTAAATTTTTAAATATAAATTAATATTTGATTCTTGAAATTGTCTTACAAATGATGTTAGGAAACGCAATGCATAATTTTACTTTTTCCTTGAATTTCTTTAAAATAACATCAAAATTAACAAATACAACAGTTAATTTTCATTCTTAAAGAACTCTAAAATTCTTGACCGTGGTATCAAAAGAGTCAAAAGTAGAAAATCCAACCGCAAATGTTATAAACAAGGTTGAGGCTGTAGACCACACAAGAGATTTAATGAATGTTTTGATCCTTTTGCTTGTGTTGGTTATATTGTCAAGCATCTAGTTGGTTGTAAAATTATATACAATTCATAACCAAAAAGTGAAAAAAGTAAAGCGAGTAGAGCAGATGCATTTTACAAAGTATGAAAAGTTTGAATAGATAATACAATATCTTCGTTTGTCTCAAATAATTGTAGCGGCTACACGCCAAAATCTTCAAAATGACCCAGGTTTTGTCCAAAGAACGTTGATTAATGTCTGTCTATAAAAAACTAATTACAATATACGAGGGTTGCTATTTAAGTCTTGAGACAGACAAATAATAACAAATATGTATCATCGAAAATGACTTTATTGTTTTTCAAAATATTGTCCATGAAGATCAACACAATTTTGCATGCGAGTGATCCAATTTTCGAAGCACTTTTCCCACTTGGAATGCGGTATCTCCAAAACATGTGTTTTGAACGCATCAACTACTTCTTCAAGCGTCTGAGAATGTTGACCTCGCAATTTATTTTTGGTGTGTGGGAATAAAAAGAAGTCATTGGGTGCCAAATCTAGACTATAGGGCGGATGATTCATCAATTCGACGTTTTGACTGTTTAAAAAACCACTTGTTCGAGCCGATGTGTGAGATCTCGCATTGTCGTGGTAGAGAATGATTCGTCTTCTGCGATTGATTTTTCTTATTTCTTCGAACACTCTGGCCAACAAATGGTGGTTTACCATTCAGAATTAACCATTCTACGTTTCTCTAACGGCACGGTGGTGACATGTACGAATTAATTCCATTTTTTAGCCGAAATGAATTTTTCTAGTCCCTGTAAACAATACAAATAGTACTCGTATGACAAAACATTCTGAGTACATTTATCATTAAAAACGACAAGTTTTACGATACCAATGTCAGATTTGACATATCGAGATTGGTGTTGTCATATCTCAAGACTTAACAAGCAATCTACGTATGTATGAATTTAAGAGGGAATGCATGGAAATTTACAATGTACCATTTCTACCCCTAATAGATTGTAATAAAACCCAAAAGTGAATTGATCTACACTGTCCAAATAAGATAAATAAATATTAAAATTATGATGCCCATATAGTATGAAATGGGCAGCAATTACTAATATATTATGAAACCAAAAGAAACTTTTAATTAATCATTTAAATAAATAAATATCTAAAGAGACACATTTAAAGATACTATGCAGAAAACTTGCAGTCATTCCTTGACGCACTATCATTGGTAAACTTCATAAAAGGATACACGATGAAATAACAGTGACATTAGTCCAAACTAAGCTAAACGGAACAGCAAGAAACCGTATAAGCGAAGAGATGACACTAAATCAAGTAACAGAAAAGATCAAAACTAATGTAAAAGGCGAGTCTGTAGAACTTCTATCCGCAAAACTGATGAACATACAACAGAAAAATAAAACCGCTAACTCTATAGATGTAGAAGCCTTAAAAAAATCAATTACGAGTGCATATATTGGTGATGGGTTAACACCGCTGCTAGCTTCCAAATATTCGACTCAGCAAGCAGTCAAAGCAATAATAAAGAATTGCATAAATGAGAGGGTAAAACTTTTTATGGAAGCTAGCCAATTTAATAATATGATTGAGGCCATATCCAAATTCATTAACAGTTGTAGAAAATCAACAAGATTAGATTTTGTACTCATAACAATAACCATAACAACCAAGGTAATTTTAGTGGAAATTTAAGAGGTAGAGTATACGGACGTGGTACTTACAATAACCACAATAATTTTATTAACAGAAGATGCGGAAATTTCAGAGTACCAGAGTCAGTTATCAAATGATCTACGTAGAGTAGACAGCCTGAAACCGACTTGTATTTTTAAAAGCCGAATATGTTTTTAGAAACTAATTTTTTTCTCTCCACAAATCACTATAAGGGTTTTGCTATTATTTTATCCATGACCTTAGAGCGGCATTGCTTATGTGATATAGGACGGCAGGATTCTAGCTTGGTTCTGTCAGTGTTAGGTTTATGAACTGGGATGACGATGCTGGTTTTATATTCTTGTGGTATGTGGGTGTTGAATATGTTGTTAAAGTGTCTGAGAATTCTGTTTTTTAGGGTTGGGATGGCATGTTTGATCATGGGATAGGAAATTCTGTCGAAGCCAGGAGTGTGGCCTTTCAGGGCATTAAGCGAACTTAACAACTCAATTGCGAATATATCTAGTTCCATTTTTCCAGCTGATTGGCATAGAGTGTAATCTAGCATTAAGTTTCTGGAGTTTACTGTTGTCTTCAGATGATTCCGACCAGAATTGGGTGAAAGTATTGGTAACTGTGTCGTAGTCTGTGCTGATACTATTTGAGTAAGGGTTCCAGATCGTATGAACCGACTTCATGGGATTATGGCCACATAATCCTCGGATATTTGACCATATTTTAGATTAAGGGGTGCTAGGGCTTATTTGTGGGGTGAATTCATATGTTGATGATATTTTTGCTTGTCTCAACTGAAGTCTGAAGATTGCGTTTGCTTTCCTAAAGTTAATAATGTTTTCTTTTTAATTTATTCCACATCTTGTTTTTATACTTTTTTAGATCCTCCAGCCTTTTGTTCCACCATGGGACGTTGCGTGGTTGTTGGTGTAGGGAAGTTTAAGGGATGGCTCTGTGTGCGCTTTGAAGTATTATTTTGTTTAAATTTGCAGCCTCCTTATTAACTTTATTGGATAGGGTGACATTATCTTTTATAACCTCAATTGATTTTTCAAATAATTCCCAGTTTGCTTTAGCTAACTTGAAATGGGTTCTTGGTGGTGTGCTTGGTGAGTTATTTTAATACAGAGTTAACTGGTCACTACCACAAAGGTGTTCAGTCCGTTTCCATGTCGCGTAGGGTTGCATTTCGGGTGAACAGAAAAATATGTCTATGTGGGTAATAGTGTTGTTTTTTTGGTTTGTTATGCGAACAAGAAGGTAAAAATCTTCCAAAAGATACTCATGACCCGTGTCACAAGTTATGTCGGTTTCCATTAGCCTACCTACTAAAAAACCCCTCTATCGCCTCAAATGCCTTTAATTCCTACGGCACTACCAAAGAATTTCTTCGTAGGGAGGGATTGTTAGCTTTATTAATGCAACGCCACTATTCGCTCGTACATTCGAACGCACCTCATTATATTAGCAATTTCTGTAGAGAAAAATATGCAATCGTCCACTGAAGTTGTCATGCGCCTCACAATCTTCCGTGAGCTGCAAGTGGATCCGATCCGCGCATACATTATTCCACGCACCGCTTCGTACCGGGGGCACTCATGAACAAGATGTTCCGGATACTTCACGACATCTCCACATAGATCACAGAACGGATCCACAGCATGCCCAAACCTGTGCAGGTACTGCAAGTAGCATCCATGACCAGTTACGAATTCGGTGAATTCAAGCACTTTAGCCAATCTTTGATGTCTGGGATGAGTGTGTGTATCCTCCGTGGTTCTGACCTATTCCACCTTTGCCGCCATATATTCAGGTATCTGTTCTTACCTGATTTCTACTACCTGAGAAGATGCTCGCACGAGGAACTTGTTCTTGGCAGCCATGGCTTCCGGGTCAATTGGAAGTCTCCCTGCAAGTAAACCCGCAGCATCATCTGCCACTGCTCGATACGCCCTACAGATCTTCAGGTTAACAAACCTGTGAGCACTTCTAATACCACGAAGGTATGCCTTGGTTGTCAGTGCCCCAGCCCAGAATGGAGCCGCATAAAGCAGTGTGGATTTGCTTTTACGCTGACTCGTTCATGTGCAACGTTAAACATAATCCAAGAGTACACAAGGTATTAGATGCAAGGCCTTGATTCAATTATATGGCTCCCAACTCTCACTGAAAGTGTTTCCACTTTTTTCCTGGAGCTGATAAGAACTAGCTCGGTCTTATGTTCCGCCAGATTGAGGTGATGTGTTAGCCATCTTCTCGACACTGCAACAGTCCTCTCTACTTTGAATGAGACCTCACTCAAAATCTTTGGCACCACTACAATAGCAATGCCATCCTCATACCCGACGATCTCCACTCCATTGGGTTTACCAATCCGGAGTATGCCATCGTACATTACATTCCACAGGATTGGAAATAGTACCGAACCTTGTGGGACACCTCCAGTAATGTCAAATGTCCCAGTGCCTTCTTCCGTGTCGCAAACCAGTGTTCTCTCACTGAAGAAGGACACCACCATCCGGATTAAGTACAATAGTACGATATGTCCAGTGTGTTTCAGTGCTCTGAAGGCAGATTTCCATCTTGGAGGCGAGTGGCACATCTTGCTGGTCCGCGAGAAGGCCGAATCTCCAGATGAACCTATAGTTTTGCCAGCTACGGCAACCAAGTTGGCTAATGCCTTAGTATTATTCTTCTTTGTGTAATTAGACATTCTTTTTTTTTGTTGTTTGCCACCGTATCATGTGTAGGGGGGCGGGCCATAATAGTCAGGAACGGGTATACCCTTCGGTCCTAAGACCTAACAAAAGCTTTTCCAGCCCCGGAATACGCGGACGGAGTGGAGCTCGCCCGGAGCACCGCAGTTTACTGCACTGCATCCAATGCACAATCTCTGACCAGGGTCCAAAGTGGCTGCTATCTGATCCACGCGATGCCTACCGTCTTGGCAGAGCAAGCTCACATCACCCCTTCAACATCATAATCGGAAAAACCAACAACGGTTCCGAAGACTCCCAACAAGACGTGACGAGGAACGGTCATCTCCGCGTTTTAGGCCTACCGCCAGGCTTATATAACTGCCGCCCTATCAGGTTCAAACGCAGACCAAGAAGCCGCCCAATCTGGGAACAGACGCTCTTGGACTTAAAGAAAGCTTAATAAAAGGGCGGATTCCACTCGCCCTGCCACGAAGTTTTATGAGAGTATGTAGACTTTTCAACTACCTCTTCCATTCTTGTAAATGGTGGTGGCCGTCAGAAACAGGTTGGGTTATAAGGTATCGTTGTTTTTCTTTGTTTCGTTTCCTTCGTCCACATCTAATATTTGGAGTCGATTGTTGTCGAATATTAACTTCCTAATAGAAGTGTTGTTGGAAGATTGTAAATCAACAGTATCTATTTTTTGATGCTTGCGTTTCGTTTCTGGTGATTGCATAGGTTCGTAGGTGTTTGCTACGGTGAAGACGAAACAGTGCTATCATTATCAGACTGCAGAGAAGTCCATTTTCACTTCTCTGTCATGACTTGTAGTCCCCTCAACATGTTAAGGGCTCAAACACTAGATGAATTTATCGGACACCCTTCGGTTTATCCAATTGCTCAGCTGGTTAAAGATAAGATTTAGTAGAGCTTAGATAAATAGCGAATTAAAAGTTTTTAAAGCTTCACGTCAGTGCACGTGATTGGCTTTTAAAATGTTTGGTTATATTGTACTTACAAGCTCGGAGCTCTGCAATAATTATGTTGGACGCACACTTATTTAATTAATCACCAATTGTAAAAATTTGGTGAAACACAACAAATTTATTTTTTTTGTTTTCACTATTAATACCACAACCACCAGTTGGTGGATTTGTGCATGCCTAATATTTTCTAATAAATGTTTTTCACAACTAATTAAACACATCACTGGATATAACATCCGCAGATTAATCGCGGTCGATCATTGTCAAACAATATCGAAATCCTCTAACCACTGGTAATTCGATCAAATCAAAATGGTCATAGCTGAATCGATTGTCTGATATGTCAGTCAGTATGACCCGGTTGTAATCTTTGTCACAGAGTGGGACAATTATTAAATTGCTTAGCTTTTTTACCTTAGAATTTACAGAGAAATATATACATATATATACAATACGTTTTTACATGATGGTTTAAAACATTTAAAGGGAAAAGAGAAAGGATGAGTGGGTTAAGGAAAGTGGGAAGAGTTACATAAAATTCGGTTTAATATTTATTTTTCTCTAAATGGAATATCTAGCGGGTGATATCTCTTTAGTCTTCTTTTAGTTTCACTGTTGCCGAATAGATTTATTGCCACGTTGTTTGGATGGTTAGTTAATCTGTTGATGTACCGCTGACTAAATCGATTGATTTCTTTTAAAATCCATGAATATTTAAGTTCTTCATGAATTTCCTTATTAGTAGTTAACAGCTCCAGTTGCTATTCTGAAGACTTTGTTTTGAAACCTCTGAATGATTTTAATGTTTGAGTCACTAGGCGTGCCGTTGTGTGATAAAAATCGTTCGCTTTTGTGTGCTTATCAAGTCTTTCGCATCTTCTCTTTCGCCTTGCGCTTTTTTGTTGGAGCTTATCAGTTGCAATCTTCTAAATAACCAAATTTGTGTGCAAAGAGTGGAAAAAAACAAATAAACGCTCTCGGTACAGTGTAAGAATGGGAGCGGGTGATCACCCCGATCGCCAAAAGCCAAGCGATATATTACTGCTTAGCCAAAGTCAAACAAACAAACTTTTAACGGGACCTAAATATTTGATTATCTCCCGAGATGATCAAAACTAGAAGAATTTCAAGTTGTCACCATTTGCAGTGAAGACAATCATTGATTTTAATTGTGACGGTGAGAGACTCCTACAAGAAACTAAGATATCTTAATTAAAATAAAGAATGTGCAACAAGCAAGCACGCTTCTGCAGATGACCCACTTCACTGATAATATGCTAGTTACTGTCACGGCGCACACGTCACTTAACTATTGGAAGGAAGTTGTATACTCGGACGACTTGCCCGGTGTATCAGAAGAAGAAATACAAGATGACCTCAAAAATCAGAACGACACCCTTGTTAAAAAATTATGAAGGGAATTGAAGGGAACTTCATTGAAACAGGATTACATATTGTAACCTTTGCTTCAACCACCCTTCCGGAGTACATTAGGATCGGCTATGAGAAGACAAGCGTTCGCACTTATATCCCAACACCGCCACGCTTTAATAGTTGTCTCCGCTATGGTCATACGTTCAAAGTATTCAATAGCCAAAAAACATGCTCCAAATATGGTTCGCAACACAATATAAACGATGAAGAGAACGAAGTGTGCTCAAAAGACATCGGTTGTATCAACTGTAGTATAAACAAACTGCCAAGCAATACACACTCTTCTATTGACAAAAAATGCCCAATATACCTGAAGCAACAGGAAATAATTGCAATTAAAACCAACCACAAAGTCGACAACAAGAAAGCTTATGAAATATACAAGGAAAACACCAACTTGGTCATCAAACCTATGCTAATGCTACTAAGATACCTCAACCGGACACCAACAAAAACACTACACCAACTAACAGCTCTACCCTCAACTCTACAACTAACTCCATCAGCGCCACCCCCAACTCTACCGTGCGAACTATCACACACTATGGTGACCTTGACGATATTGCAACACAACCCAGTGGATCACGAGCATCTAAGCGAGGTCAAAGTACTAGACAAGAAAAAAGTCAAAAAGTACAAATACTTCCACGTTTAACGTTAAAGAAGGTAATCAGACAAATAAAATCGAATGCTAAGAAAAAGAAAAACGTTCCTGATCTACAAGGAACCGAAGCTGGAGACAGCTCTGACTACATGGAACAATGCCTTCCGAATCGAAGCACATACCCTCGGCTGGCGGACTGGGGTGCTCTACCCTGCAAAACCTCTTGTAGGGCTCAGCTCCCCAGTCGGTGAGCCGGGGCAACAAGTGATATACAAGGTGTGTGTTAAAAGTTTCCGAACTTTTCTGGCAGGGCATTTTCTGGTGCCGCCATCTTTGTGTGA
>JBANCV010000478.1:19133-36548 GCA_037040105.1 Amiota albilabris | reverse complement strand
CTTCTTTGTGTTACAAACTTCATGACAAACTTAGAATACTATTCACTGCCGTGAAATAGTAATAATATATACATATATATATATATAAAATAATAAATATATAATTAAATGAAACAAACTAAGCGATGACGTTGTAAAGTTTCACTATAGCGAAACCAAAGATATTGTTACGCACACTCGATTCTTTAGCACAAATTTATTACTTTAAAAAAAAAAATTTAAAATCGGTTCAGTACATTTTGCGTGAAAGCGTTACATACCACGCCCATATAACCAATTTTATATAATATAGTATAGAGTATAGATGAATCGTTAAAAATTTATGCAAAAACCTCACTCGAAAACGGCTGGACCAATTTTGATTAATTTTTTTTTGTTGTACTTATGGAGTCACTTAGAAGGTGTGCATCTATATTTGGACCCGGTAGGAGGCGTTGTTGTCCGGATATATATAGTTTTATATCATTTATTTGCGTCAGTAGATGAAGAGAACCACAGTTAGTTAAGAGTGCGCAAATAATGTAAATGTAAGGAGAGACAAGCTTTTCTTTTTTTCATGTTATTCTTTTTTCGTAACTATATCAACTGTTTATTTCCTTTATCTAATTACTCTACTGTAACCACTTGAACGATTCATACGCAAGCGCTTGTTAATATTGTAGAATAAACTTTATTTTATAAAATCAAAGAAAATTAAAAATTTAATCAAACCAGTTCCTTTAAACATAATTTTTTTTTAACATTTGGCGCAATATAAACTGAACCGATTTTAAATATTTTTTTTAAACAAAAATTTGGAACTTGCATCATTACCAAATAATAATTTGGTAATGATAATTCTAAGCTTTTGCTTGGACTTGCTTATTTTGCGTCTTTAGAGTTTCCAGGCTTATTTTTTTATGATCATGCATATTTGAGACTATGAAACTATAATGAGCATTTGTTTTTGTTTTCACACCTTAACAGTACAGGAGAGTTTTATTTGCGGTAACGGATGCTGCGGCGCAACTATGAAGACTATGAAGACATTGTACCCGAATATGTTGCATTGCACATGCTTCACCCATGGCCTACACAGGGTGGCTGAATTTATCCGACTCGAGTTCACAAATGTAAATACACTTATTTCGAATGCGAAATCCATTTATTGCAAGGTATATTCTTAACTTTAAAGTATTAAGTAAATTTATACTAAACCATCACTTGTCTTAACGCATCTTCTCGCCGCCGGCAATTCAAAGCCGAATTTCCGAATTTGAAATTGCCATCACAACTTTGCATAACTAGGTGGGGTACATGGATCGATGCTGTTGAATACTCGTATAACTGCGATAATTTAAATTCAGTACCTTAAGCTGTCAATAAATTCATCGATGACGACTCAGACGTTATTTGCCGAAAATAAATGTTTACAAACAATGACTAAAATAAGACTTAGTTTTTATTAAATCTAACTATTCAAAAGCTGCAAACCAAAGGACTATCTTTGTGAGAAAGCATAAATGACTGGCGAAGTTAAAAAATGAATAACACAAATAGAGAATGAGAAGTTTTTTCAAAAATTAAATTCAGTTTTAAAAAGAAACGAAGTGTACACGACTTTGTGTAAAATAAATAACATTCTTTCTAACAATTTATAGAAAATGACGACTACTCGACGTTTCACGCCTTTGAATATTTCAAATTTTAAATTCTGGATGTTGAAAGGTCATTCTCTGCCTATACAACATTGTAAACGTGCAACGCATCCTAATGACTTCGGGTTGATTTGACGTTTATTTATTGTAAAAAAAAGACGACTATTCTACAGTAGATTTTCATGTAAAACGAAGCAAACTAATGAATTAATTTTTCAAAATATGTTTTGTTGTATTGCAAATTATTTGTACAATGTATTAAAAAAATTCCAAATTTGTTTGTAATATACACTACTACGACGCCATTGAGATCAGATACATTTTTTTGCTTAAAGGGCTTTACTTTAATCACAAGGCAATGTCGATGATGCCAATGTCAGTTTCATTCTACCGAAAGCGAAGATGTTAGAAGTCTCTTGTATTGGGAACCCTTTAATTTTTTAACTTTATTATTTATCATTAGAGTACCCGCTCGACCTTTCCTTTCGTTCCCTTTTATCTAATTGATGTCATTTACTGATTGGCATTTCTAGTAAACATGGTAAATAAAAATAAACATTACAAAAAAATTGTAGAATTTATTATATTTTGTTATTATGACAATAGAAATAAACATTCTGTGAAAATTTCAACTGTCTATTAACTACAGTCGAGTCGGACGGACGGATAGCTGAAGCTTAGCAATAAGGTCCCTTTAGCAACCTTTGGGTATGGAACCCTAAAAAGAAAATCATATAATGCAAATCAGAAGAGTACCCTCCATAAATCTATCATATACATATATAAATTATGAATATTGTTGAAAAGCAAGATTTTCATCTGCTTTGAAGATCACAATGTAAGAGTTGGGAAGAAAGCTCTTGATTTTTATATCCAGTAAAATAGAAAGAAAAGGCTATATCAGAAACTACAGAAAAACATATGGAAATGATCAAAAACATATGGAAATAATCTTCAGTTTCCTCTAAGCTATCGTGTAGCAATTTTGTACGGACATGTTATTTTGTCGTATACAGTTTGTATGTTATTACTTTGATTATTCGAAGAGGTAGCTATCGGGCACAGCAACAGACACATCTCTCGGTTGGAGGACCATGATTATCAATAGACCTGCTATATAACAGGAGTCATACATAACTCTCTCTGGCTCTCCTGTTCCGTTTCCTAATCGAATGAGCCTCCAATGACTACTAAGAATACCATCACCTGATAAAATAAATTTTTAAATATCGTCTTTTGACAGCCATATTAGAAATATAAATATACTAGCTCAATCTACGCCCACTTCGTCCGGCTACAGCTTGCCTCCTGGTAGCAGAAGATTACATTTTCTTGGCATTAGTTTTGATAAAATACTGTCAAACAAAATAAATAAATCGATTTTCATTATGCAATCGATATCTACCGTTTCATACCGTTTAATAAATAAGAGGAAAAATAACCAGAAAGGAGGAGAGTCTTCGACTATGCCTGACTATGAAAACGTTTTTTGTATGGGAGCTGTGCGATCCAGTCATCCTACGAACTTGAAATTTTGATGATGAATATGGATCAGAAATATATTGCATCCAAATTTCAAGATGATAGCGCAAAAAACAAAAAAGTTGTTCTAATAAAAACATGAATTTAAGGGGGGCTTTGTATGGGAGGTACCCGTCCATCCGATCTAGCTGATTCCGACAATTGTACTGCGCTAGCTCAAAAACTGAGGGACTTGTTTGCATACATACAGTCGGGCAGACGGACATGGCTAAATCATCACGTCTTGTCACGCTGATGGGGTCTACGATGTCTCGTTCTTTGCATTACAAACTTCATGAAAAACTTGTAATAACGTACTATTCTCTACGGGAAGAGTATACAAATTGTAATAAATATCTTACAAAATAAAGGAAAAATTTTTTGGAAAAACCCTTTTTAATGTTTTTAATGTTCCATTCGCTATTTACAGCAATTATCTACATTAAAAAAAAACTAACTAAATCGGTTCAAAATTATGGGCACTAGAGGGAAACATACTCATCTTTACATTTTGTTTTATATGTTATATATTGTATAAAGATAAGTACATAGAATATTACACAAAAAAAAAAAAAAAAAAAAAAAAATGACTGAGAGCCTCTTTTAGAAACTCATGAAATCTAACCAAAACACTTTATCATCGTATGGAAATAAAACTTCTATAAAATTACTGATCGATAAGAAAAAAAACTAACTTAGTTAGCATAGAAACGGACTAGTATACACGTAACTAAAACAATTATCATGATTGATAGTTACTCACTTACATTTATACTTTATTAGCAGACCGGCCCGGCTTCGCATGGGCGGTAAACGTAATACAAAAACTAAAACAAAATCTTCCTTTTACAGTATGACCTTGTAATGACGTAAAATCTACCTATCCATCTTCTATCCAACTGTGTATCTATATAAACAAAAACGAATACACTGAACAATCAGTTTGATTAAATTTTTTTGATGTGAAACATCTTTGCTTTCGGTATTTGAAATTGAAGTAGTTGGTTAACGGCTTGCCTTGCGATCTTTTGATTAGGCAAGATGAGCTGCGTTAAGTAATCAGATGTGTGCTAGGCTGATGACAACTTAAGTTTGTAAAAAAAAATTTTTTTATTCATTATTTGGTATTTTTTTTTTAAAACGGCGTTGAACTTACGTTGCCATGTATGAGAGACCGGTACTCAACACAATCGGCTACAAAGGAATTACATATTTCAGTAGTGAATGCAAGATATAAGCTTGCAACTGATTTAGAGGTCAATCTTTATTAGCATGTGTAGCTTAAAACGATAAAGCTCTGCTGTTTTGAAAAATTGTGTTACGTGTGGGCGAGGAAGTCGTAGAGAGATAAGAATAAAAGAATGAAGTAGTCAAAGCAGATATAAGTTAAGGTATATGTGTGGATATGTGCATTACCAATCATAGTATGATCCTGCAAGGGGCAGAAGAGAGAAGAATGAAAGAATGAAATAGTCAAAGCAGCTTAAGTTGGATGTGGGAGTATTTGTATAAACAATTTGAGTCGTTACGAAATTAGCAAACGAACTGGGTTTCATTTGTTAACACACTGGTTACTCAGAGAGCCAGTCAAAGGTAAACAAATTAAACTCATCGCTAAAAAAAAAAAACAAAAAAAAAAAACAATATCAATAAACAATAGCTAATTCAAGATAAATACGCTGATTGCAACGAGAAATTTTAGAATAAAATCATTACTAATTAAATGAAACAAATTAATCGATGTCAAATTCCACTCTACTGAAAACAAAGATGTTTTATATCAAAAGCTCGTGAGTCTTATGCAAATTTTTTTTTTTTTTTTTTCATAACAACAAATGAATGGTAATGAAGTAAGTTCCAAATGTTTTTTTAAGAAATAAATTATTAAAATTGGTTCAGTTTAATTTGTGCCAAATGAAAAAATGTTTTAAAAAAAATGGTATAAAACTACCTATATCTGGACAACAGTGGCACCTACCGGGTCCAAATATAGATGCAAACCTTTTAGGCCTACACTTAGGCTGCAAACAACACGATTAAGCGGTAATACAAACAATGCTTATTGTGTTTGAAAATATAATAACAACTGAAACTTAAAAAATGTGTACAATGAACTAGGCAATTCCCTACTTGCAAGAGAATGGGAATCTTTTGCTTAGCAGCTGTTAAGAACCATTTATATTTAAAATATCCCAAGAAAATGTAATTACTTTGCAAATAGAATCTGAAAGAAACAAAACAAGGCAACCACTACAAACTGAAAAAGGAACGAAATACAACTATGGCAAATGCAGCAGGGTTGGTATTGGAATGTCGGATCCCGGACGTTGTAAACGAATACAGTGTATGTGGAAATGAAATAGAAAATGGAGAGTGACCACTGAAGAAAACTAGTTAAAAGTCAAAAATGGAAAAAATAAAACAAAAACGTGTTCCTTCTGCCAGTCAGCTACTGACACTTTCCGTGCCACCCACGTAGCAGGCCATTGGGCAAAGCAGGGCAAACGTAAACATACTATAGATTCAACTCGACTCGGTTTACAAACGTTGCTTTTTGCTTCAACTCTGGTTGGTTCGACGAAAACATATTGTTTGCATTTCCTATACCACATCTCACCATTTACGTTTTTCTGGCTGGGTTATTAAGAGTACAGAGCAATGTGTTTTGTTCAGTCGAAACGTAACGAAGAAAACTGCCGAGTTCAAATTACGAGAAACCAACAGAAATCGCGTTACGAAAAAAAAAATGGTAATCTCGTATTGGACAAGAAGTTGTATTTAACTGAATCTAAAGTTTTTCATAATAATATAATTTCATAACTCAAAAACAGCATTTCGGGAAAACTGCATTTAAAGTTTTCAATTTACTCACAACCTGGCTAATTATAAAAGAAATATTCTCTTCTCATGTGAAGAGTATGTAAGATATTAACATGAAGTTTTTATCCAGCATAAAACAAGATATGTTTTTTGAGTTATGACAGTCTTGAAGTAAATGAGCGATATGTTAAACAATACTTTCACGTACATGTATGCACCAAAGTAAACAATTTTGTGTCATCTTCATACTCTCACATAGTGAGTTTGTCATGAAGTTTGTAACAGACAGAAGTTCACATCGGAGATCCAATAAAGTGAATACAATAATACAAGAGATCAACTCAACGATAACAAATTTTGCATGATGTTTTCTTTTTATGATACGCTGCATATTTTTCGAAATCAGCCGAATCGGACATACAGGAGGGACAAACCCAATTTTAAAATATTCTTCTATTAGAAAACGTTGAGTTATCGAACTGAAATTTAGGTATTATAAGTATCAGACTTATATTCATCAATCATGTAAATTTCAAGATCCTAAATATTGCGGTCCCAATGTTGAAACGCAATACATATACTGACTCTACTCTAAGCATAAGTCAAATCAATGTGGTAATATTTCTGCGTTCTGAATCACAGGAGCGTAGGCAAAAACGTTTTCCAAGAGTTGCTTGAAGAGTATTACAATTTTGGCATAGTCGAAGATAACCTTCTCTATAGTTTAATATAATATTATGTTCTTTGATTTGTCTACCATACTCTTTTCCTATTTCAATTCCTTCTAATATTTTGGTGTTCATTCGCCCATTTAAAATTTACATCATATGTCACTTCTACCTCGTATTCCATAGATCTTGTGACGTTCGTCTTTCAAGGCAGGAAGTTACTGTTGTTTCGATGTGTTGGTTCAATGTGTGAAGGATGTTTGTGACTAAGGGGTGAGTTAAAACAAGAGCATGTGTCATAATGCTTTGCTAAAAGCAGGGGCGGGACGCAGAACTAGGGTGAGCCGTTTGTTACCGGTCGGTAGAAACTCTCAATGAAAAATGCCAAAAAAAAAAATGGCAACTGTTAATAAAAAATGAGGGGTGACTTATTATCTAAGTGTGTATATTTCTGAAATTAAGTTTAAGTAAAAACGTCTACAATATAAATAAAGGAAATCAAAAAAGTAATAACTTTTCAACTCACTCAGCTTAAGCTTCAATACACTTCACACAAGTGTTTTTGCATTTATTGGATTTGAATGCAAATTGATTGGTCTTGGAAATCATAAAAATATATTGTATAACTTTCTTTCAATTAATAATGAACAAAAGAAAAAAACCAGTGTATGGGTTTTAAAATAGCCAAAAGTAGGATGCTGGACAATCAAAATCAGGTGCTTATTTCCAAATAATACGTTTTATGGAACTAAATATTTTAATTTTTATTATAAGTCCACAATTCACTGTCACTGCTTAACTTACCTTATTTTTTCATTGCAAAAATGTCATAAAACTTAAATTGGAAATTATCACATGTATGAAAATAAAAATATAAGTAGAACCAAAATTAAAACAAATTAGAACTTTTGTGTTTGTAAAATTAAAAATTTTATTGAAAAAAAATTTAAGATAAAAAATATAAATTTTATAGGAAATAAAGATTTAATTTAAATTAAACGAATATAGTGCAATAATAAATGCTTATCACTGTCTTCCAATCTATGTAAATATTTCTGACTTATTAAATCGTGTGCCTTGATTGTAACGAATTATACATAAAGTAAATGATGATTTCACTTTAGAACAACTAGGAGAAATACCTATGCATATATGTATGTATAAAAATTACAAAACCATCTAAGAATGTGTGTAATTTACTTTGTTTTTTAAATTGAAATTTTAAAATCGAACTTAGTATCAGCCTAGGGATAAATTTACAATTATTTTAATTTTAGATGCATTTGAAATGTGTTAATTTGCTCTTAGGCCATGTTAGTGTAAATCTACAATCTATATGTTTATGGTGCATGTTTGCATTTAAGCATGTAAGTATAAGTGTAAGTGTGTATATGAATATCAATGTTGTGTGTTTCGTACAGTCTTCCAGACATTAGTGACTATAATTCTTCATTTTCGTTTTAAACTTAAGTTTACATGTGTATTATAAAGAGCTTTGCAATAATTGCACATACATATGACATATGACATGCCTTAAATCATATTAGTATATCGAATGTAAGTCATTAAATGTGATGCTAATCAAAGAGTTGTGATAGGCATTTTTGATGTATTGTATGTATTGCTGTTGAAATATAAATCATTTATTTATGACGACCATTTGAGGTATTAATACAGTTTATCTCAAATAAATTTTAAGAGCCTTCTTTATTGGAACTGTCCAAGGGCGTATTCATTTTACAAACATTTGGTTTTTCAAGTGAATTTGATGAAAAAATTCTAGACGAATTTGCAGCAAACCCAAGAGCCTGATGTCTTAAATTATGAAATATAAAATATAAAAAATTGAACAATACGGTTGCCCCCTACATTGGCAGCTGTATACGCCCTTGAAATTCAATAGAACATTAGATAATTTAAAATTTAAAATATGGTTGATTGCCATAATACCGTAACAAAAATTGTCTGTCACATGAATAGATATTTTTTTTTAAATCATGAAGTATTTTGGTGTTTGTTGAGTGTATTTTAGATCAGTCGATATGTATGTATTTATGTATGGAAACCAATTGACCGACCGAAACTGAAAATGTGTCATGTCTGTCATGTCTTTAACGTGGAAGAGTACTATACACAACGGAAGAGATGCCAACTCACTCGTTGCAGGGTTGACCAACATTCTTCAAGGGTGCGTTCACTGATTGCCGCTGCGCTGCTCGATCGGGAGAGCTGGAGCTGAAAGTGCATAAAAACAAAAATATTAACATAACTAAAGTCAATAGTAAAGTATATAAAGTAACAATATAAATATACATAATTTTAGAATAATTTTTTCAACAAAACCAAAAACAAACAACTTTAATCAAAATTATATTTGAAATATTTTCCATGTATTTTTTTTTCAATATTGAATTTAAATTTTTAATATTTAATTTCTGATATAATTTATTTGAATGCTCGTACATAAATAAAATTAAGCCAAAACAATTATATATATATATATATGTATAATTCGTATCTTAATAATATATTTGTTAATATTTGTTAATAAATTTTTTATGAAAAGAAGGATATTACGTGCTTCTCATTTGCCGTTGGCAAAACTTTGCTTTGATTTGATTTAGATTTTTATTACGTATTATAATATATTTTTGAATTCCTTTTATTTGTTAGTCGGATTTAATTAAGATTAATAGCAATGATTACAACAACAACAACAATAGCAACGAAATAATTTATTGATATACATATGTATGTATGTATGTATGTATATATAATTTATTGTGTGGTTCAATCGCAAAAGACAAAAGCAAATTGCCGCATCCGTTAGTTTAGTCTTAAGTAATAAGGTTGCGGTTAAGGAGGCGATGTTAGTTAGTTAGTTTGTTAATAATTTAATTAATTTATTGGGCGGAACTGAAAAACTTGCATTCACTTCTTTAAATATATTTTTTTTATAATTACCAAAACAACTAAAACATTTACAAATTAAAAGGAAAAAAAAGAAGAAAAAATATAAAAAATGATAAAATTTTTTTGTATTTGATTTAGTCGAAGTAAGGAGAAATTTAAAAAAAATATATGTATAAAAATTTTTATCATTGAACTGAAGGTGAAATGATAATTAAAACTGTTGCAATTACATAATACAATAAAAAATACATTCGAATCTAATAATACATATGTTTGTATGTATCTATGTTTGTTTATAAAATTACATCGTGTTCTTCTTCACATTCAAGTGTCATTTTGTTATTGCGTTCAACGTATTATTTTTGGTTTAATTTGGTCTTTGCTTTAAATGGTTTGTTTTTGTTTTTGATATTGTATTTATTTTAATTTATATTGTTTATTTGCAGCATATGCACTATTCGATTCAGTACATCTTGATTTGATAGACAGATAGATTGTAATTGTTTTCTTTTCTGTTCATTATCATATTCATTTTCATTTTCGATATGATTTGATTCGATTGCGGGTTTTGTGGTTACAGAATTGTCAAAATTGTTGTTGGTTGATCGATAATCACATCACCATTTTGAATGCGCATTTGTGCATGCGTATGAATGTACATACTTTAATACATGACACACAAACATTTTTAACAAATTGAAAATGATAAAAGCTGATACGTCGAGACTGCGTGCCTCACTCTGTCTGTCCTTTTGTCCGTGTGTGCATGTGAAAAGCATTCATATACATATGTAAGAAAATACATTCATATATGCTTATGTGTGGCGGTGGCTAAGATATTGATGTTGTTTTTGTTGTTGTTGTTGTTTACGTCTTAAATTTTGGCAACAACAACAAAAACACACATAATGGCCGGAATACATATTCTTATTGATATGCATACATACAAAGGAAAGTATGTATACACAACCGTCTGACGAACTGACTAACAGTCTGCCCGTAAGCACACACATATGTTTATACATATGTTCGCCAACAGCAACAGCAACACACAATCACAATCACTTTTAATACTCAAATAATCGCACAAAGTTTAAGAATTTTTTAATAAATATGCAAATGATCAAAAGAAATGATCACATACATATGTACATATATGTGTATGTTTGTATGAATGTAGTTCATATAATAATGTTATGTTTTTCTATTCACTATAATTTTATTTATATTTGTTATAATATTTTTGTAAGCGGACTTGTTTTGCAAGTGCGGTTTGGATTAGAGATGCTTTTAATATTATATTTTATTGCATTTGAGTTTTTCACAAGTGTTTTGCTCCGTTTCTAATTCACTATTTTCCCCGATTTAACGACGGTGGCGAACAACCTATCGGTACGATGTCCTTTGAACTTCTGCTGGGCCGCAGCACTTGGTCTGATATTGTAAACGACGTGAATCTTATCCGCAAACAGGATACCAACGTCTTTTCTTCCCAGTCAGTCAGTTAGACAGCCAGACGACGACGACAACGAAAACAGCAATGACTGCAACACAAATGCTGCTTACGCCGCAGCTGAAGCCGCCGTCGGCGTCTAACTCATTATATTTATTTTTGTGAGTGTATTTGTGAAAGTGTGCATTAGATATCCTTCTTTAAGAAATTATGCGCGAGTTGCGCGAGAAGAAATCAAGAAAGAAAAAAAAACAAACGAAAGAAATGAAAGAAAAAGCTCTTCGTATAAAGAAACTGTTTAAAAGTGAAACGCGCTCATACTGAAAACTCACACTCACTTTTAAATGAATCTTCAATTGAACAAACGAGCTAGCGAGTGAACGAACGAACAAAAAACGAACACAATTGGAAAGAGGGTAGAAACCAAAAGAATATAAAAAACAAAAAAAAAAAAAAAAAACCAAAAACAAATGAACGTTATTCAATGCGCAAAGAAATAAAACGCTGCCGCTGCTAACTACAATAAATACCTTCCCCCTTAAAACACACAAACTACACTTACACACACGCACGCACACACACTTAATCCATGCATATAAGAATAACAGTTACCGTAGGAGAAATTAAGTGTTTCGTTTATAAGAAACAAGAGTATTAGTGTGTCGATGATGATGTTAGCGGGGAAGAAGACAAGTCTATAACTAAAAATGATGGCGCAATAAAGCCAAAGCATTCTCGCCCACACACAAATATACATACACATATATATTACTGCACACATCTACAATGTATATACACATACATATATGTGTTACTTGCGTTTGTGTATTTGTATTGTATACAACTCGTATAACGTACACAATATAAAGCTAAGAAATAAAATTCTAAGGCGAATGAAAGTAGAAAATAAACCAAATAAAAAAGAAAACAAGAAACCCCCGACTAAGTTTGTTTTCCTTTTGGTCGGCCAACGTTGCGCGTTACGTTGCGTCGCGTTACTTTGCAGGACATATACAATGAACACGGACACTGCACCAACCCTAGCGCAAAACAAGGCAAAACACTAAAATACACCAAGCCCAGCAACAAACATAAGGAAAAGGAAAGTCGAAGCTCCAGTGAGTAAAACTTGTCTTTGACATTCGTCGCGACATCGTCCTTATCATCCTCACCCTACATACATTTGTATTTATGAACGTGTATGTACATGTGCATATAGAAAAGAGACCCTAACGTTGGCTCTTGTCCTTTTAATATTGCGTATTTTTCGCCTTAATTTTTAGTTGTCTTCTTGCTCAGAGACATGGGGCCCAAAGTCATTGGAAAACTTACTTTCGAGATGAAAGAAAAATATATGGATGGTGTCTCTGTATATAACGTACCCTACATACATATACATATATTCGTTCTAACTGTTGTGTTTTGTTTACTATGTTTCCGTCTCGTTTTCGCTCGTTTGCCGACTAACCGGCTGATTTGGTCACGGTTCAAAAATGGAGATGATTCCCGGAAAGTTAAAATTAATTTTTTTTCCTAATATAGCATTCTGCCTTTAGAATTCCAACTACTTTAATACATAAGTGGGGAAGCTTCTGGAAATTGCAGGTATTTTCTTAAGGGGAAAAATCCCTTTATATTCAAATATATATGAGGGACTAAGTATTTTATTTTATTTATTATTACTGCTAACATTAAGTAATGAGGGACTAAGTAAATGGTTATCATTTTGTAAAATAGTGAAAGAATCAATATTTTCATATTTCACATGCAAACATACTAAGGTTCTCGTTATTCAGGTAGCATTATTAAGGATAATTAGTGTAAAAATTGATATCACTAGGATCAATGTAAACTTTTTTTATTAAGTGTATCGTACGTAAGGCGTCAATGTCTCCTGACGAATCCAAAGAGGGGCAAACTTTAGCACTTTACTTGGGATTTGTTCTCTTTAAATTTACTTTGTCGCTCTTTGTTTCTCTTTAAGAATTCAATCTCTTTCATTTTAAATATAATCTCTTTGAACATGACCGTTAATCATATTTCCTGCTTTTCGTTTAACTTTGCAATAAAAATAAATGAATGAAGCTAGCAAAATGAGAAATATATAATATCATTTATTTTTCAAATTTGTACACATATATTTCAATTAAACAATGACCGAAAATCTACAAACTATAACAATTATTAAAAATGTGCTTCTATTTTAAAAGCTTTTATCTTACTTACAATGTATGCTAGTTAATTAGAACTGAACTAGAAACACTTCTTGAAATTTATACAACTTTAGTTCTGGTGATAATACAATATGAAAAGTCGGAATTGGTGGATCAAATTTTACACATTGTATAAAGCGTAGAGACATATTTTAAAATCAAATAAGTCATAATGTACATAATTTCCCTATCATACTTGTATTTAAAAAAAAAAAAAAAAAAAAAAAAAAAAAAAATCACTCTTAGCGATATTGTGCCATCCATAATGGTAAACCTAAAACCAGGGCATTTAAATAAAATGTTGTTATTCAAAATATTTTTTACATCTTGTTTGCAAACTTAGTAGCAAACTAAAAATATGTAACTATGAATGTGCTTTAAGTAAAACACAATTTATACAATAGTATTCAAGAGGATATTTCAATAACAAAACTTTTAAGTATTGTTGTAAGATAGTTCTACAATACAATTGACTACGTAACTAAAACAGAAAAGCAATTCTTTTTATTTCGACCTTATAAACCATATGGTTGCATCGCTATCAAGCCCAATTATATCAATCCAAGAACCAATTAACAGACACTTCAGCTTAATAACCAGCAATGGATATTGGCACCACTTATTGTAAAGTTGCTTGACCTCGCCAAAAATCCGTAAATCGGAAATGTCATGCTCTTTTATCACTAAATTCGGTAAAGTTTTGTGCTGTTATTGTTCACATTAAATGGTCCGTTCAAATCACAAAAATGTTTCAAGCGATTGTGTAGAAAAATAATAGTTGTACCTTTTACAGTTGGTATTTTAATAGTTTAAAATTATATCTCTCTGAAGAAGAAGAAGAGGCTACTTTTTTACAAAACTCTGTACAAAATCTTGATTAGTGTTAAATTATTTTCCATAGCCCGCTACAATTATTGATTTTTTTTTTGTATTTTTTTTTTTTTTTTTTTTTGTATGCGAATAAGGGAGATTATAATTTCAAAAAGGGTGAAAGGAGTGAAAGCTTCTGTCAGTCGAAGATAATGTCTGTCTTGTTCTTGCTTTTATTAATGAAGCCGTAATAGGACAATATTACATTTCTCGTCTTACCTACTATAAAATTAGTAGTTACGGTTTTGAGTTCAAAAGAACTACTGACAATCTCTGATCAAAAGGGTCAATATTGTACTTGACCAATATATGTATTTCCAAGTTAATTTAAAAAAAAAAAAAAAAAAATCCCACATACATATGTATACGTATGTGAAATAAATGAAATCTTGATTTTCAAAGTTACGATAAAATTATAATGTTTCGAGCTTTCGGAAAGAAGCAGTTTTTCATATAATTCATTGTTTTAATGCATTTCAATATTTTTTACAAAATCAATATCTAACATGCTGCGATTTTAAAATGAATCTCAAATTATTATTTCCTATCTCGGTATTCAAATTTTTCATATGACAAAAAGAAGTTTTGTAGCAAATATAGATGTTTGCATATTCAGAATCGAACTGATACGATCTTTTTCCCACAGTTTACAGAGATTCATAAACATGTAATTTAAAAAAATATATTAAAATCAATCGTGATCGATTTTTCAAATGGCTTTAATAATATTTAATAATATTTTGGATAAAAATACAATAAGCCATGAGAACCGTTATGAATGTGGACACAAGAAAGGGGAGCCTTTAAGCTTCTGATTTACTGAGTCAAAAATATTATACACATACATATGTATCTAAAGCTAATCATTTGCATATCTAATTTAATTAATTTTCCCTTGTTATGTAATAATATATAATTAATTTAATTAATTATTTTTGTTTATTTTTCACATATGTATGCGAATAAATATCAAATTTCCTCACCTGTATTTCGTTTGTGAGTTTGTCGTTGTTGTATTTGATATCGGGTGTCGAACTGCCACCAGATGGCGTTGTTGATGGTTGCGGTGAGTGCTGGGTCTGAGGTTTGATTTGCAAAGGACTCGATGGTCTCGGTTGTAGTGGGATTTGTAACTGTTGTTGTTGGGATTGTTGCTGCGTTTGGGCGGCAGCAGACGACGGTGGGTCGTGTCCTTGACTTTGTGTGTGATGTTCCAACTGTTGTTGCTGTTGTTGTTGATGTTGCTGGTGACGCGGTTGTTGTTGCTGTGTTTGAACCGTTGTGAAGAGATCACTGTTAAATGTGGCAGTGTGTTGGTCAACAGTGTGTTGCGGTTGTTGCTGTTCTAATGATGGAGGATGTTTTTGTCGCAAAGGATCAACGTGTTGGGTGAGCACATCTTGCTTTTGGTCAAGTGTGGGGTTGTTGTTATTATTATTGACGATTGTTTTAGTGTTATTGTTATTGCTGCTGCTCCCATCTGGGTTAATGCTGTTTTGGGTTTGAAGTACCGTTGATTTAAGATGGGCTGCGGCTGCGGCTGCTGCTGCTGCATTAAATAGTAGATGATGGTTGCTCATTGACGGGGATGGTGGATGTGGTCCGTGGGAATGTTGATTTTGATGTTGATGTTGCTGTTGATGATCAATTACGGTATGGTGTTGCTGTTGATGAAGCAGATGTGAAGTTTGTTGTAACTCATTTTTAATGTTTTGCTGTTGTTGTGGATTATGATGTTGGTGCTGCTGTTGTTGATGTTGTTGTTGTAGATGATTTTGTTGTTGCTGCTGTTGTTGCTGATGGTGCTGGTGTACGCTATGCTCCTGTGTCAGTGGTTGGGTGCTTTGATGGTGATGCAGAACAGCCGCCGTGTGCAATCCAAATGGTGCGTGCGCCTGCTGCCAAAAGTCGCCAGCATCCATTGCACGCTCTGTTGCCAATTTAAATTGCGACAACAACCACTGGTCCACTTTCGCATGCGATCGCAGCAACAGTTGTTGCTGATGTTGATTTTGCTGTTGCTGTTGCTGACCCAGCGTGATAGCGTTCCTTAGTCACGGCTTGGAACAATATTTTCTTAATGGGCTAATTTCTTCAATTCAGTTCAATACTTTATAGTTGCACTATTGGAATTCGATCAATCCTTTCACCTACCGAATAAAATTTAATAAAGAATTGTATAAGAAACACACTAACTTTGGTCTTATTAAACATAATATTTATTTAGTTAAATGTAAGTATTTTTCATGCTTTGAAATATCCCTTTATGCATTTCGAACATCAAGATAATAATGATATATTTTACACATGCGTCAATAAACATAACCTTCATTTAAGGTATATTTGGGAAGTACAGAATTTGTATGAAGATAGCAACAAACACAGAAACAAAATTGATGGTCATAATTAAATTCTTAATATCATTATGTGAAGTGGATCGATCAAATCTTAGGAACGAAAAAGTTTTCAATGTAAATTTTAGAACAAATTAAAAGAGGATAAGATTTGTTTAGTGAAACTCTAACGAATACAGGATGTTTGATAAATGTGAATAATAGACTGTCAAAAATTAAATCAAAGGAAAATAGCAAAAATTTACAATTTCCCAAAGGTACAATGCTTTCCAAGTTTGGGTGTCATCATACAAATTACAGTAGAATTCAATTATAATGAGACAGAAATAAAAGAAGATTCATTGTTGTATCTGGATGACTTTTAACGTATGTATTATACAAATATTAAAATGTATTATGGTAAGCTCTAAAGCGATTAATCGAGCTGTCAGACACTACACTCCACTATTTACTATTGGGATAAATTTATTTTCTTGCATAGGAAAATACTGCAAAATTATTTTTGTTCAAAACTTTTCCAATGAATCCCTTGATTACAGTCTTTATTTTTCCAAATTGAAGATATGGTAGAATGTGACCCATAAAATTATTTTACAAATTGATTTATTCGTATCCGATTATTTTAAAGAACCCAATTCTTGTTGTAAGGACAGAATTTTTAAAATTGAAAATAAAAAAATTTTGTACTTTTGAAATAAAATTTCGACACTTTGTAATAATGGATTGATGCATATAAAATTAAAGCTCAAATTCATAGAATTAAAATCATTTTTAGTATATTAAAACTTCCATTGCTCAGTTGCTAGGAGATAAGAAGCCCCATAGAAACCAAAGTAACTTCCACTTTTTTAAGTTATATTAATTTTTACAAAATATATATAATAATAAAATTGGAGGAAAATTGTGTTTACCCAAATATTTCACGAATGAATCAAATGTTTGTCAGAAAAAGTCTTAAAGTTGAAT
>JBANCV010000477.1:0-31770 GCA_037040105.1 Amiota albilabris | reverse complement strand
TTTGTTTTTTTTTGGAGTTGGTTTTTGAGTTTCCTGGGAAGGTCGTTTTTTGGTTTAAACTTTTTAGTTTTTTTGTTTGTTGGTTTTTTTTTTGGTGTTTTTTTTTTTTTTTTTTTTTTTTTTTTTTTTTTGCTCTCTACTCCCTTAGATTCTTATTATGACTTGCTTTCATAAATTCCTACTAATTACTTATTCAGTTCTGTGTAGTTTTGTTCTTCATTATTATGCATAGTAAAGGGGGAATAATGCTGAGGAGCACTGTTTTCCATTAACGAATTAATTATTCAAAGAGATTAATGGTAATGAGTTTCATTTTCTTTGGTCTTTGTTAGTAGTGGCTTTACTCAATAACATCAGGTAGTTAATATTTTTATTCTTAATTCTATGGATATACATGTGGCTGAACAATTTGGTTTATATCAACACATAAATAGTAGGAGCGTTAAATAACTGTATAACAAAGCAGTCAAACCAAACGCTCCTTCTCGTTCTTACACGTGAAACAGGAGCCATGTGAATATAGTCCCAATTTTTATATTTATATAAAGTGGAAACATTATCGATTATAATTAGCATACCCATATCTGTCTATCTAGTCAGTCTATCCATCATTACACCAAATAAACTTTCAATATTTCATATGATTACTGAATGAAATCCAAATCATCCATCCAAATCATATTAAGAAGCCATTTATATTTAAATATATACAATATTCTTCTTCTACTTGTTCAATTTTTCCAATACCCTAGATACTCTTAGAAGCAGTGCAAAGCTATTGTATAAACTTCATTTCATACCCTACTTCACTATTTGATGATTTTGAAAGTTGTCTGTTTATTATTTCCTTTAATATTAAATCTTATGCTATGGCTGCCATAAATTGGAAGTCAGGAAAAGGACCATTCTCAATCGATTGGAAATTTCATAAAAATAATTTCAATTATCAATTGTACTTTATCAGAAGAGCCATTGTCTCGAAAGGAAAATAACATTGTAAATATAAAAATAAAATTTGATTTTTGAGACAAACAAGATATTTCTTATATATACATATAGGCGTATCTTCATGCCATGAAATCATCATTTCTTGATCCCTTACACTTGCTTCTTGTTTTGTTGATAATTGAAAAACAAATTAAATTGAAGTTACTTTTGAAAAAATACAATAACTTTAAATATTCATGTACATTTCAAAATAAAACCACATGTATTTTGTGAAAAGGCCTTTATACTCTATACCTTGTTATATTGTAGTATAACTTAAGTCCTTTTAGGCTGTCCGTCCCGCTGTCCCCCGTGAGGGCATAAAAGTTCCACTCTCCCAAATAGACCAAACACTAATATGATTTACAATTATTTTGTGTGTCTAGTGGCATGGTGTTCGATATAGATAGATGCTGGGCTTACTCAGCGAACAACTGCAATGTTTTGTTGAAAGTCAAGTCAGACGTAACACAGAATAGGTCACAGCTAGTGATTGTCACATGCCTAATCGTAAGTATTCCTTTAATAATAACATACTTTGCAATACAGGAAGGAGTAATAAAAATACCACATACCTTACGTGTGGAAATTGTCATGCGGATTTTTGTGTTGGACATGGTGCCATGATGCCAGCGATATTGAATAATATTTAAAATCAGAAAAACAGGCTATACGAACAAGCTGCTGATTCCAGTTCATTTATGCTTAGTATTTTTAACAGAATCGATTCGTCGACTTCCAAAGATTTGCATTAAAGGATTTTTTTTTTTTTTTTTAGCAAAAATTTAGATATGCTATAACAAAATCTTAATCTTATCTTGTATTGTTTTAAATATACTATATTCAACTATGGAAACCGATCAATTGAAAGAGCACCTTCGGCATAACATACTTTATTTAATAAATCGACAATTGTATACGATATTTCACCGGATTGTTCAAGAAACAATAAATCCTTGATATTCAAGCCTTTGCAATGCAAAAAATTGCTAATCACAACTAGGAATAATTGTATTGAGCCATGGTTAAGCTAATAAAGTTATGCAGTGGGCTTCCCGAAGGTGCTCTTTTGGAGGAAAGTTTCGAGAAAAAAAAATAATATTAACGCTAAATTCAGTCAATCACTGTGAAGACTGTTTATTGGGAATAGATGTGCAGCCCACATTGTCCACAATGTCATCGAAACTGATGCCAGAACTGAATGCATCATTGTGTAAATTTATTTTTTTCTCTACATCTAATTTCTTCAGTTGAAAAATACAAAAATACTATTGGGAGAGCAAATTAAAAATGCGGGATTTTTTCTTCATATTTTCAGTCTTCATTGAGAAAAAATGGTTATATGTTTAATTGTCTATCTTTCTGGTAGCAAACGAATTCCGTTGCGAAAAAACTCGGCCGGTTTGACAACGATCCAGTCATCGACCCATTTTTTGGCTTCCTCGTAAGAACGGAAGTTCTGGTTAGCCAGGCCATGCGTCATCGATCTGAAGATGGAGCAATGTCTTGGCTATACGGCGGGTGGGGTAGGACTTCCCATTTGAGCGTTTCCAAGTAAGTTTTTACGGCCTGTGCAACATGTGGCTGAGCATTGTCATGTTGCAAAATTACTTTGTCGTGTCTCTCGGCGTATTGTGGCCGTTTTTCTGGCAATGCTCAGCTCAAACGCATCAATTGTTGTCGGTAGACCTCTCCAGTGATCGTTTCAATCGGTTGGAGCAGCTCATAGTACAACACACTCAGCTGGTCCCACCATATACAGAGCATGAGCTTGGCACCATGAATATCTTTCAACGTCTCTTGGCTTCAATTCATATGGGACCCAATTTCCTTGCTTTTGGATCATTCCCAATTGTTTTAAACGATGGGAAATGACTTATGACTCTTTACTTTCAGGAGACAACAAGAAAATTAATTAAAAATGTTTAACTTTTGGACAATCAAAATAACTAATCCTTAATCAATAAAAAACAAATAAATACATTATGCCACATAGACTTTAAAAAGTAATATACTTGAGATCCTATTTGAAATCAATTACCATTTTTATACCAGAGAAGGCATTAAGTTGGCTAGCTGATATCGTACAATTTACCTTTATTATTCAGTAGAATGAAGCTCCAAGACAGCTTAATCCATCCATAAATATTTTCAATAATTACACGCATGTGTACAATAATAATGTTAGTTATTTTTGATCTCGCGACTTCCGAACTTCCCTTTTCAACAAACAAAAATTTAGAGAAAGGTAGAACTGCTGTCATAATCACGAGTGTAATACATAGGTTATGGCACTCGAAAAACGATGAAGCCATAAGACAATATAGCTCCGCACACCATGCTACCACCTTTTCTGCTTTGTAGAAATTTCAAGCTAAGGCTAGAGTCTTGTAAATCGTGAAAATAAGAACTGGATCCATCGGGAGGGCCTACAAAATAAACATTTTCACGTCTAATTCCGGTAAAATGAGTGTGGCAATAACTATGGCGTTGTACTTTGGGATTCAGTATGAAATGTAAGGTTTTGCAAGAAGCTCGGAATGCACATCTTTGTCAGAATGGATGATACATATATCACATTCAAATTGCTATCGAAAGACTTACAGCTTTTATGACGTTACCAAAAATGATTTACTATTATTTGACAACCTTTTTGGATCTTTATCTTTTGGATTTTTCAACACAAATACAAACGGATTTAATAGACAGAGATCCCATAAACTATTCATATGCACATATTCTTGATCAGCTTGGCAAGGTGAGTTTATAAAGCTATGTCCGTCCGTCCGTCCGTCTGTCTGTATGCATGCAAACTAGTCCCTCAGTTTTTGAGCTAGAGAGTACGCACGCATACGCTGCATAGCTCCCATACAAATAATGACGTCCCTTCTTTCTTTATATAATATATTTAATATCTTTTTTGATGGTAAAAGTTAATGAAACGAGAAGAACATCTTGTAACGTGATAAATACATATATAGTTTGCGCAAATACATTGTCAGGGTTAAAGTTTTTCTGTAATTTTCATCAACTACAAATACATAATAACAACGATGATAAAGATAGTTGAAAGTTGAGCATGTGCATCATTATCTTCATTGTCATTGAAATTTACTGAAATACCATGCCAACTTCATTTCATTTGTCTTTACTGTTTAAGTATCTTATGGACTTAATACTCTGTGCATGTTCATGTTAGTTATGTGGTCGGTATACATAAATATTATTTCTAATTAGTAAAGTTTGTCTGCATTTACTGATTGTTATTGGTATTGGGTTCTAGCAACTACTCATTTGACTATACTCTTGTACTACAAACTGTTGCGAACTCCTCATCCAAACAGTCTGGCGAAGGCACTCACCCATAGCTTTATGTGTAATCAACTGAAGAGGCTCCAGCCATAAACATACACATACACTGTAATAAGTATATTCGCTACATGTCACTATTCAATATGTTAATGTACTTATGTAATTATAATCATTAGAATATAATATGCTATATTGTATATAATAGCAATACAATATTGGTGCGCCCTCGCTCCAAAAACGTGAACTTTATTTAACAAAAGTCTCAGACAAATCGTCTAAAGCGTCCCTAGCAGAAAAAATATTAAAAATACATAAAAAAAATAAAATTCTTCAAATAAAACAAAGCAAATACTTGCTAAATTCAGTGTTTTGTTCTTTGCATCGATTGCATTTTATTTAGCTGCTACTGTTGGAATAACAAGATACTGTCCGTGTTGCGTTGTTGTTTTTACAATTATTTTTATGTTTTCGCATTTAGTTTTTGATGTTATTATCATGGAGGACGGCGCTAAAGTATCGAACAGTTCATTTGGCCAATGGGTCATCGCAACAACATTTCTCGTCAAACATGTGCTCTACCATCTTATTAAGTTTTTCCTGGGCATAGCGTAATTTCTCATATAAATCCTTAGAACAACCAATCGATTTAATGGTTGAGAAATTATATGTTTTGAACTTGTTATTGTTATCAAAACAAGTAACGACATTCATGCGTGGATACAAAATTATTATCATTTTATCGTTGAAATTGAACTGAACGGCACCATTAGTTAAACGCATGATAACAGCGCACGTTGTACGGAACCATGAGTCCAAACACGGTATACGCGTGATCTGATCGGGCTTAATGTTGAACCACATATTCATGAATTGGCCAGTTAAGTAACGCATATATAACGAGAGCTTTTCCATTTTACCGTCTAGGTTTTTGTTATATTTCTTGGTAGTCATATAAGTCACCGTGCCATCTTTATCAATATAATGAACATCCAAGTAATTCGACAGCAATATGAATTTTGTGTTATCATCGAACATGATACCAATGCTTTTATCGCTGAGCATATAACCGAAACCACATCCTACATTGTCGTATTGCAATATCCAAATCAATGGTTCGTCGGCAGTATCAGTGTCCTCATCGCGCAAAATGTCACTCAAGATTTTTGGATTGGCATAAATAAGATCTGCTAACTCTTGCTGGAGACTCATAATATCAGCACGATAATTCTCATTGTGACGGCACACATTAGACGATTCGGTTATAGCGTCATGAAGATAATTCTTCAAGAATGTAGACTCAAGTGTATTGCCACGTATGATCTTCATTTCACTCAGACGTATATCAGTTGTATGCTCTTCAATAAAAACGTTGCTGCGATTTCGTAGTGGACAAGAAGCGATGGTTTTCTTTAAATATATTCAGTAAATTATAATTTTCACTTTTTTGTGAATATGGAACTAACTTAATGACAACTTTTACTTTACAAGTCGAACTGATTTTTTTTTTTGTCAAAGTTATATATGTCAGATGGATCCACATAATATTTTCAACACTGTATATAATAATAACGATACTCACAAGTTATTGAACACGTCGCAAATTAACTACGTAGTTAAGTCAAAGCAACACTGGTTCCATAATTTGCGACAGATAGGAAATTTGCTTTTGAAAACTATCGAAAACTGCAGTAAAGTGAGGGCTGCCAACTGTGTGCATTTATTATGAATTGGGAGCATTTGGTAAAATAAAGGTGCTCAAAAAAAAAAACCCCAATTGGAAAAAAACCTGAAGGAAGGGATGAAATACTCTTCACGCGGCCCCTGGAATCTATACGATTCAGTAATCCTAGGATCTTGAAATTTACATGGTTGATGAATATGAATCAGAAACTTATTTATACAAAATAGGTTTTCTAATAAGAACATGAATTTGAGTAGGGTTTTTGTATGGGAGGTACCTTCCCTAGTGTTACGATTCAGCTGAACGCGTGGGCAATTTTTTTGTATTTAATAAATTTGTTTATAAATATAATGAATTTTTTTTGAAAATTTCAAAGAAATATTTCTTTTTTTCCTGGAAGCTGTTTTTCCCCATATTCGTTTTCTTTATGCCAATGTCTAGTTTCCTTATTTGTTTTTTCCATAGAAGAAAATCTCATATAAGTAGAACCAATTGTCATAGCAGTAACATGATTGTATTAATGATGTTTATCTCTAGCATCTATCCAGGTGCTTACCGATATATATAGTTCACAGTGTTGGATATAGGGGTGTATAGTGTATATAATTCGAGTCCGAGGTCGCTGCCCTTCGGCACACCAACACATCTATTATCCTTCACCATACCCAAGAAGTGATGATCCAGCAAGTATGAGTTGAGTAGTGCAATAGATACAAGCAATCTGGAAGATGGTTATTGACTTTGACTCCGTCGAAAGCTTCGTGCACGTCCGGAAATATTGCAAAGCAATACATCTTTCTTTCAAAGCATCTGCGAATATATTAAAATAAATAAATAAACATAACTCGAAGGCTCTTTGAAACCACTTTGAAAACATTTAATGAAATACATACTTTTATCTCTAACTAATTTTTTAATGTTTCGTAAATATTCAAAGGCGAATAAGGTTTATCAAAATAAAAATGAAAATCGAATTTCCTCGGTTGATTACATATCTAATGTTGTGTTCTGTGTCCTAACTAAGTCTCCATAAAAAGCTTTCGCTAGTGATAGTACTTAATATGAAATGTGAAAAGCTACACAACTGTTTGAGCTTTCGCATTAGTTGAAAAGCTTTTTGGGATATTAATGCTTTTCGAATAAATGTACGAAAAACTATTTCCTGCATTGAGCTTCTATGTATTTTTTTATAGCATATTTTTTATGGCAACTAGCACCATAATGCAATGCTATGCATTATATTCGGAGAACTATAAAATGTTTCTTCGAAAATATAAGTTGTTAATGTTTTGTCGAATTACAGAAAGAATACCTTTTTTCGAAGTTCGGAATCAGTAGTTTTCATGCATTCATGATTCAAATGGTTGATTTTAATTTCTTTTATGTACATGTTACATTTCTTCATATTCACCATAAGTCTTAAATCGAAAAAGTACCATTATAATATACAAATGTCATTATATCATTGTTTTAATACATTTCCCCACTTCCTTGCACACGATACACACATATATGGGTATGAGGTTGTCAGTAATACTAGGAAGAGGAGAAATTCAAAAATAATAAACTATTAAACGTTCATTGTTCGCTTTTGGCATCGCTTAAATTGCCGAAATTGCTCAATGGTGTATGCAACATTTTGTTGTATGAATATTTTATTTTGAATTATTGCAAATGTGCATCCCATGCTGGCAAATCTAAAGAAGAAGGATGAAGGTAATATAGGCTGAGAAATACTAAAACTAGCGGGTGGTTGGTTTGTTTCAGTATTTTTATTTTTATTATTATTCTTTTTATTTTATACTCTTCATGTAATAAATAGTATTGTAATGCATAGAAGGAGACATCTTAGACCCCATAAAGAATATATATTCTTGATCAGAGCTACGAGACAAGTTCATCTAGTATGTCCGCGTGTCCGTATGTCTGTATGTATGCAAACTAGTCCATCAGTTTTTGAGCTAGAAAGCTATAGAGCTATAGAGAGTTTTCCACAAAGTTGCCTTTTTACCATACGCAGCACATTTCTTGGAATGAACTGAATCGGACCACTAGGACTGGTGCCTCCCATACAAACCCACTACTCAAATTCATGGTTTTGTTAGAAAAATTTTTTTGTGCTATTATCTTGAAATTTGGTTACAATAAGTTTCTAAGTTTCTAATCCATATTCATTAACCATGTAAATTTCCTACATCCTAAGAGTACTGGATCGCATAGCTCTCATCCGAAAAAAGAAAAAAAAAGTTTTCTGCGAAGGATGAGCGAAGAGTATTACATCTTCGGCATAGTCGAAGATACCCTTCTTTCTGTTTTATTATTGTTTGTTGTTTTTTTTTTTTTTTTTTTTGTGTGAGAGAAATAAAGCAATTGTTGCTGCTGTTGTTGACATGACATAAATAAAATTTGTATAATATTAATTTGGTGGTGCTGGTGGTGCTGGTGGTGCTGCTGCTAAAGCAATTGTTGCAGTTTGCTGATGTTGCGCTGCTACTGCTGCTGATGTTGCTTCTGTTTTTGTAGTTTTTACTACTGCCTTTTGCTGTTGCTGTCATTTTTATGAGATTTTTGTTTTGTTATCGTTGCTTTTACTATTGCTATTATTGCTGTTACTCTATTAAGCAATGAGAACAACATGACCGAGCTCCGCCGCTGTCATATTACTATATATAACATTGCAATTGTCATTGAATCGGATCGGAGGAGAATCCGAGTGTATTATGCTATTTATTGTTGCTATTGCCGTTGTCTGGCTTTGTTGGTTTGTTGGTAATAAAAATTTTGTTATTATGGTCTTCTTAAAATTGGGTCACTGCGGTAATGTTGAAACCAAACTACAAGTTTTTATATCTTACTTAGCTCTCACTTTCTGCATTGTTTCAATCTATATACATATTTCAACAATAGTATATCCTCCTGTTATTCATATGGCCTTTCATATATTTTTGCCCAACCAATCGACTGTGTCTGATTGTGCACATGCCCATACATACATATAAATATATGTATATTGTATGTCAGCCAAATTTACTAAATAAACAGATCCATTCATATGTACGAGTACATACAAATTTTATGTCTATCTGTTTTGTTTGCTTTTTTGCTGGACAACATTTTATCGTGCAAGTTTTCATTGCTTATAAAAATAAATAAATTTTTATTCTAAGTATGTCTCACTTGTTGTTCTTTTGTTCATTTGATTGTTTTCTCAGTTGTGACCATGAAAATGTTTGTCTCATCTTAAAATAATACTTCGATGTTTTATATATGTAAGTGAGAAATCTTTGCATGCTACGAGGTGTGTTTATGAAATAATGAGAATATATCAGAATATTAACTTCTTTGCTTTTGAAAATATTCCTTCAATTTTATAACAAAAAAATCGACTAAGTGTAAGTTGTACCATCGTACAAGATTTTTCTATAGCCGAATGTCATCTAACCCTTTTTCTATATGGAAGAAATATCAAACACAGATGATGTGATGATGAAAACAATAAAGTTTTTTTTGCATATTTCATATAAGAAATAAATTTTTTTTTTTAATTTTATTTTTATTTTAATTTGAGTATTTGTTCTTATAGCGGCAATAGAAATACATACTATGTGGAAATTTTAACAGTCTACCTATTACGGTTCATGAGATACAGTCCTTTGACAGACAGTCGGTTGGACGGACGGATTGTGAAGACGAGAAGTAATAGAATTTTATCATCATCAACATCCTTTGCGTACACAAATCCTAAATCTCTATATAATTTTTATAAAATTACCGACGCACTGTTCTATGCTTTACAAACTAAATTTTTTCAACTAATCCATTCATCTATGGCAGTAGTTCAGAACTTTTTCTTTTTCACTAGGGCCCATTAAAGTTTCATTATTATTAGCAGGGACCACAAGATAAAAAATTAAACTGTATCTCATATATCTGAAAATATTAAGTTATGGTTAGGGAGACATCGTAGACCCCATAAAAAATATATATTCCTGATCAAGCGTCGACACGAATTGATCTAGCCATGTCCGTCTGTCTGTCTGTCTGTCCGTATGTATGCAAACTAGTCCCTCAGTGTTTGAGCTAGAGAACTAGAGGGTGTTCCATAAAAGCTTTCTTTCTACCATACGCAGCATATTTCTTTGCATGAGCTGAATCGGACCACAAGCAGGGTTGCCTCCCATACAAACCCACTACTCTAGACGTTTTGAAGTCTGAAATTTTTCCCAGACCACTGATTGGGAACCACTTGACTATGGGGTCTACCATTTACAATACTACAAGCAGTTCGAAATTTTATAAGACTTCAATGGCAGTCAAAAGCCGAAAGTCTAATTTAAATATGTGTATATTACATAACTTAAATGGACTAGTCTTAGCATACTGCATTCAAGACTACGTTCTACATCTGAAAAATGAACTTTGCTGAACTTTTCTATGAAAACAGATGTTAAAAATTAAAAGATATTAAAAGCAAATCATAAATAAAAGAACCTTTTGTGAATAGAGTAGTATATAAAACTGAAATATTATTGTATTTAAAATGTATAACCAGTTTTTGACAGCATTGTAGATTTTTATGCAACTTTGATGCAGACTTCATACAATAGCCATGAACTACATAACAATTGTATTGCAAAAATAAAAATAGAATTGACTTTTGTTGTTGAATCTTCATGCTGTTTCCTATCAAGTAGCTTCAACCAGAAAGGAACAGGCGAACATAAATACCAGAACAAAGAGTCAAACGGATTGCAAAATTGTAAGACCACCCGTCATACTCATGTATCCCACGCTATGCCTTTGTAAACGACGTTCGAAAACAGCCTTTACAAAATCATCATAATCCCTCATGCTCATCAACATCATCATTACAATCATGTTACTGCTGTGACAATTGGTTTTACTTATATGAGATCTTCTTGCATTGAAAAAAATAAAAATATAAATAAATAAGGAAACTAGACTAGAGCAACATTAATAACAAGAAATGCGCTAGCTTTAGCTTTTGAATATAATAATATACAATGCAGTAATTGTACCATTATTATTACAGTGGCTCCCTGCTTATTTCATGCAGCAGCACATTGAAACTTTGAAACTGTGCTGTTCCTTAACTAATAATGATATCGAAAAAATTTGAATGTAGAATTGTAGCTATGTATTTATATGATAGTATTGAATTTAAAGGAACTACAAAAAAAATATGCCTCTTTTGACAAATGCAGAAAATGTGGTCTAGAGGTAAGCTCACTAGACTACAATGCCGGAGGCCGCAGGTTTGAAACCCAGAGGCGATGAACTGATCCTGCTCTTATTCCACAAATTCCTAATCTCATCAACACCTCCTATATTTTCTTAACTACCTTAATCCCTCACCAATCTGCTCGCAATAATCAATCATATGTGGATACGAACTAGAATAAGCAGCTGAGTGGTGCACAGCGACGACAGCAAGGGGAAGAAGTCAAACTATTTACTACTACGCATCACGCACTTTAGCAAAGTTCCCAACTATCTGTGGTGCTCAACTTCCGCTGCAGCACATGGCGCTCTCATGCGGAAGCGTTGTTCTCAAGCGATGTCACTTGAGATCGCCAGCGGTAGGCCAATCAGGTGATTACTCTGACTCTAGCAAAATATGCCAGGCTGTAGGAAAAATCAGCTGTCATGAGAAATGAAAAAAGGCATCGGAAGGAATAACTAGAAAAGGGCGGCAAAAAGATCGAGTAACATGGAGGCACATTGTTCATCAGGTCAAAGCTCGCAATGAAATGTAGCGTCAAATAATGATGACAATGACACAAAAAAAAAAGGTTTTCGATAGTTTTCAAAACTCATTTGGTCAGCAAATTAACTATTTGTCGCATTTTATGAATCCAGTGTTGCTTTGACTTAACTACGTTGTTAAGTTGCGACGCGATCGATAACTTGTGAGTATCGTTATTATTATTATACACACTGTTGGAAATATTATGTCGATCCATCTGGCAACACTATAACTTAGACAAGACAAATCAGTTCGATTTGTATAAGAAAAGTTGTCATTAAGTAAGATCAGTTAAGATCAATATTCACAAAAAACTGAAAACTATAATTTACTCAACGTTACATACATACAACCTGTGAGTGAAATGGATGACATCCTTGGTAATACACTTGAGTCTGCATTCTTGAAAAATCATCTAAATGACGCTATAATCGCATCGTCTAATGTGTGCCGCCACAATGAGGCTTATCGTGCTGATATTGTGACTCTCAACATACAGATATCAGATCTTATTTATGCCAATCCAAAAATCTTGTCTGGCATTTTGCGTGAAGAGGACACTGATCCTGACGACGAACCCTTGACTTGGATATCGGATTACAACAATACACATGAAGGTTTCCATTACAAGCTGACCAATGAAAGCATTGGTGTCATGTTCAATGATAACACCAAATTGATATTGCTGCCAAACCATTTTGATGTTCATTTTATTGACAAAGATGGCAAGGAGACTTATATGACTACCATGGATTATTGCAAAGCGCTTGATAACAAAATGGAAATGCTCTCGTCTTATGTGCGTTGCATAACTGGCCATTTGATTAATACGAGCTCCAACATTGGGAGCGATCAGATCTCGCGTGTACCGTATTTGGACTCGTGGTTCCGTACAACGTGCGCTGCTATCATGCATTTAACTAATGGTGCCGTTCAGTTCAATTTCTACGATGATATGAAAATAATTTTGTGTCCACGCATGAATGCCGTTACATATATTGATGAAAAAGATAATTTCAAAACATATCAGTTCTCAACCATTAATTCGGTTGGTTGTTCTAAGGATTTATATGAGAAATTACGCTATGCCCAGGAAAAACTTAATAAGATGGTAGAAAAGATGCTTGACGAGAAATGTCGTTGCGATGAGCAATTGGCCAAATGAACTGTTCGATACTTTAGCGGCGTCCTCCCTTCATGATAATAACATCAAAACTTGAATGCAAAAACAAAAGAATAACAAAAAATAAAATCCAAACAATACAAAGAACAAAACACTGAATTTGGCCAATATTTGCTTTGTTTTATTTAAAGAATTTTATTTTTTTCTGTATTTATTTATCTGTATTTGTTTAACAAAAATTAATGGAAAGTTTTTGTTTCTATGGACACAGGCAGCATGGCGAAACTCCAATTGAAACGCTTATAAACTAAAAACAGAGAGGGAGATGTGTCTTACTAACTAAAGATGACCAAGTGATGATGATCATTACAAAAGCTATAATATATATGATAAACATCATTTCGACAAAGTATTATACACAATTGTTAGGCATACATCATTATAAAGACTCCAGGTACCATAAGGGACACCTGATGTTTTATTGGTTTTTCTTATTTATTTTTTTAATTAGGCATAATTAATGGCACCTTAAGTTGTTGACCTTGTTAGTTATCTTTCGCTCTCCCTCTCCCACTCTCTTTCCTCTTTTTTTATTTATTTACTGTTTTTATGCATGACACAATTTTCAGGCTCTTTATGTTTTTGTGATATTAATTTTTGAAATCCAAAAATTTACTTATATTATAAGAAGGAAACTCGATTAAACCAAAGTTTAAAGAAATGTTACCATAAAATATTCACATGTTTAATATATATTAGAAAAACAAAAAAAAAAAAAAAACCCCGCAGCCCCTAGAAAGCGTTTTTTGTATGGGCGTTATAGATCTTTAAATTTATGATACATCGCAGCTCTCTAGCTGGAAAACGGAGGAACCAGCTTGCAAACACACAGACAGACACACAGACAGACACACAGACAGATACACAGACAAATACAGAGACAGATACACAGACTGATGAGAAACTTATAAAATTATTCACTACGTGAAGAGTATAAAGACAAAATATACACTTATTAGCCAACATATAGACGGACAGGACAGACAGGTGGATGAATTGGACTGATTGATTGATTATGGACTAATGAATAAAAGAATATTCAATTAAATGTTTCATTCGTTACTACACCGCAATTCAAAAGATTTCCTTATGGTAATATTTTTAAGCCAGAGCCTGAAGTTTTTTGCAAATCCCTTTACCAATCGTCAACGTCGTTAGAAAAATTACATGTGGTTATCATTCACCGTCCTATATACCTTATCTAATTGCGATTCCATTTCGGGTGTGAGCTCAGCATCTGGCCCATACATCAGCGTGGACAACTCAGCTCTACTAAAATGCTTATATTCGTATTTTGGTTCTGGTGCATACACGTAGTTCCTATTTAATGCCCTTTTCGAAGAAATAAAGAATTAACTAATTGAACTATTACAATAAATTAATATACCTACCGAAAGCGTTCATTACGATTCTGATATAAACGGCCTCGGGCAATTTTTTTCTTTGGCTTGTCGATTCGATTCGATTTGAATGGCATCGAAATACACGAACTGTAAGAAATAAATAATTATCCAAATGAACTGTCACAAACATTATGTTCCAATATTTAAATACTTACCCAATTTTCATAATCAGTTTTAGCAACCAAGTTCCCAATGGTGTTTTCATCAACAACAAAACTAAGAATAGCATTGCCCCCAACAATAAGGCTAGATCAAGCGGTTTTAGCTGAAGATAATACTTCATTATGTTCTCCACCAAAATTGTTCGGAGGTAATTCTGTCAAGATTACAAGAAGTAAAAGAAAACCAATTAGAGTTGCATATCTCCAATTAAGTAATTATGGTTGCATAGTGATATATAAGAGTATACAAAACACTTATTTCAACTACATGGATTTCCAACGGCTTTTAATTTTATCATGATTTTATAATCAACTTAAAATACAAATTCAATTCAATTTGTATTGGAATGTGACAATCATTCAAATATGGCCGCCATGGCTCCGCTGCCAGAAGAGTATAAAAATCATTTACCATTGCCTAAAACTGCTGTCTACATTCCGGACCACACAGTTACTTTTTCGCGGCGTAAAGTCTGCGATGTCAATATATGCTGTGGGATTCTCGGTTCTTCTAAACGCAGAATTATTCTTGTTAACACGACCGTTGATCCAAAAATACGCTTCGTCACTGAATATGATTTTTTCGCCAAAATGTGAATCAACGGCGAAGTGCTTTATCTGAGAAGATTATGCCTAAATCCCGATGAAAAATTTGGGTAATTTTGGTCGACCGCCGCAGCGATATTTTCAAAAATAATAACACATATAAATATTATGATTTATGTAAATTAATAAAAAGTAATATGACCGGTATTTTTAGTGTGGTTACTCTTACGCAATAAGTTGATTGGCAAAAGGTAATATGAAGCCTGAAGTAAAACAGCCACAAATGTGTCTACGGTTTTCTTCCAATCGCTTATGCATAAATTAACTCTGGCGATGCTGAAATTTAACTATAATGAGTGTTCATAGAGAATCGTTCAATCCTTTTTTTTTTTTTTTTTTTTTTGATAATTTTAATTCAAATTCTTTTATAAAAAAGTTAGGGTGACGTATGCCGGGGTTTGCTGTACTGACTTTCAACAAATAAATTTATTTCCTGAAATTTTACAATAAGAACTGAAACAAAAAATGCAACTAACACCAGTTTAAGTATATGATAGTCAAGGGAAAATGCGTAGTATTATATGACTTATGTATACATATACATATGTTTGTACTCACATAAGCACATTTACTTATATTTGCATAAATATTTTATAGGCCATCAATTCATCAATTCATTAAATAATAGATAATTTATAATATTTAAGTGTTTTTCATAAAACTTTAAAATGCACAAAAAGAAAAAAAAAAAAAATGTGTAAAAGTGACAGAAAACCATAATTTCATAAGTATATACTTACATACACACTGACAGACATGACGACGACCATCTTAACGTAACAATTATAATGACAGGAAAGCAGTGAGTTACTAGAATTGCGAGGTGATCACGTTATTTTCTTCCTAATTCTCTTTGGAGCGAATTAAGATATCGACTGTGAAACACAAGAAAATTAAACTTTTATAATTATTTCTTCACTTTAAACAAAAATGCTACTAAATCTGTTCTATGTAAATGAGACAAAGAAAACGTGCTAAGCTTAGTGTTGGAAAGTATCATTTAATTATAACTTTTATGTGTGAGCTTCATTTATTTTTGCAAAGATTTTTTTTAGGAATTCATTTACTCTAATTCATAAAAGATGCTTTAAAATTATATAAATATAAAACTATTGACTAAAAGTGTCAGATATGTTCCTCACTTGAAACAAAAATGCAACTTAATGTGGTTTAGCTAAATGACAAAGAAAAAATGGTAAATTTAGTGTTGGAAAGAATCATTTAATTATAATTTTTATGTGTGAGCTTAATTTATTTTTTTTTTTATGTTTTTTTTTTTTTTTTTTTTTTTAGGAATGCAATTAATTCAATTTATAAAAGATTCTTTAAAATTTTGAAGTGTTTTTTTATATGAATATGAAAAGAAAAATTATATAAATATAAAACTACTGATTAAGATCCTCTGAAGTCTTCACTTCATATAAGTATGTATTGTATACACCATTACGTGAACAATGGTAAAAACAAGATGGAGTCTAAAGCACATGTATATGGGCGACAAGTTCAAAGGCAGAGGTAATGATGATGACTCAACGAAAATGTGAGCGAATGTAAATCATGTTTTTCTGTTTCCTTTTTTCTTATAAGAAAATTAACCATTTGGTTTCTGAAATTGTTTTTTTTTTTTTATGCAAAAGCAAATTTGACTAATTGTAACACGTACCAGAAAATTACTTTAAATCTATATGTATATATATATATAAAATACTTACATTTTGCTTGAGAAATGTTCGCGCGAAAAGTTATCAAAAATATCAGCAAGCTTAAGTGACCACGTTTTTTTTTTTTTTACTTGATTCACTATTCCGTTTATTTTTTCCCCCAAGTTCACAAGTGGCGATATTTATTAATTGATTCACAAGCCAATTTCACAAATAAAATGTTCAACGAAATCTAACCGTTTTTTTCTGAAAAAGTTAGGTCCGTTCTTCACCGAAGCAAAAATGCAACTGAAATTGATTTAATGAAATGATGATAGTCAATCAGAAATATGCAAACGATAACCGATTAGTAAAGTTAATAAAAAATCGATATCAATAGCAAAGTACAATTTTTGTGAATTTGTTTCAATTTCAATAAGAAAGAAACTATTGCCACCAATAAGTATATGTTAATTTATTTAAGAAATCAATGTCACACACAAAAAATGACCGGCTTCGCACATAAGCTAAATATGGATTGGGTATAATCGAACCAATAAGCAATACCAGAGTTGATTAAAAAACAATATAAGTACACTGTGTACATATTTCAGATTCTTCTATACTGTCTCATTCTTAAGAATGAAGTAGAAAAGGGAATTGTAGCCTTACTCATACTCTATCATGCATATGTCTTATATATACATATGTACATACATGCTTATGTATAATGCATTTTAAGCACTTCTGTCCCATTTAAAAAGAACTCATAATAAATGTCTTCTCGTTTTCTTAATTTTCTTAGTCTATTTTGTCAGACCTAAAGCAAGCAATTTGGGATGATTCACCAGGCTGATCGCCTGTAACTCACTGTTATCCTTATGAATATTATCAGGAACCAGTGGCTCCCGTAGGTCTCTGTATAGCACCGAGCTTCGTACATAGAACGGAGCTACAACTACTCTTCTCAGACTTAACAGATTGAATACATATTCTTTTGATAAAATCACAGTCAATACATAGAGTTAAAAATTGTTTAGCATCAGCTGATTGATACTTATTTTTTATCTATTTTTTTTACATATTTTGCTAAGCAAAGCTTTAGCAACCGAAGTCAATTCTTTATTCTTTGTTAGATTCTACAATACATTATTATTTTTGTTATCTTTGTAATATCTGGGTATGTTGATATTTGGATGCCGCAAAATCTGAACAGGTCTTTGTGGCAATGTGGAAGAGTTGAAAAAATAATAGAAAAAATGCAAAATCTTTTTCTCTTTCCATCTATCTTTTGACTTTATTTCGTGTACTTCACTCATGCTGACATGCAAGCAAAAAAAAAAAAAAAATGCAAGACTTTAGTTGCGAATATTTTAATAAAATAAAATCATAGAAATATCTGCTTGACTGACTGCCAAAAAGATGCCTTGCCATCTACTGCTATCATCACCTTTGATAATATGTGATGTATGTATGCTTATGTTTTTGAAAGGATTCTTTTCTTTAAATTATGATTTTATAGTAAAAAATAATACTGACTTTCTTAAACTGAGCTTCGCACAGGGCATTTACTCGTTTGACGAATAACTCAGCGAAAAGCCAAGAGTAAAACAATATACATATGTACAAATATGTATGTAGTAGTACTCGTAGACAGAACACATAAGCAAATGTGTGTGTAGTGAACAAAGTAAATACTTGGAAAACTGGATACAATACATATGTACATAGGTAAAGATAAGTTTCTTCAATTTTGTTTTGCTGTTGTTACTTGTTTCTCCTTAAACTTTTTCCTATTCTAATTTATTGATGTTTTTGTTCTTCTTAAAATTAGTTTTTTGATTTTATTTCAAATTCTTTATTTGATTGTATTTATTTTGTTACGCTTCCTTTAAACTACTAGACTTCTTCACTCAATGCAATTTATCATGAATTTTGATTCTTTCCCTTTATTTTTCATTTGCTTTTTGTTCTTCTTTGTTATATAATTTGTTTTTTCTTTAATATCTAATGACAAAATGCCAGTTGAATCTTTAAATTTTTACCTGAAAATGATCAACAATTATTTGTTGTGAAGCAAATTTGATTCATTCAATTAAAAATAATAATAATTAAATTAAATTAAAAATAAAATACAAATTCAATTTCACACTATGCCGTTGCTCTTAATGCTGTTTTCCTTTTTCTCTTTGTCATTCACCCATTGCTTTCTCTACTTCGCTCTTTCCACTGGCATTAATCTATTGCTGTTCCTGGTGTTCCTGCTCTGTAAAGAAATCTACGAAAATATCACTCTTGTGAATCTTTCATGCTGAGTCAGTAACAAATTTATGCAGATTCTTTCCATCCATGTCTAGCAACATTCCAGAAAGGAAGCCTGATTATCTCATTACCAAGAACTCCAACAGTATCCCATCAATAAAATGGATTATTACCAATGTTTCCACTTGGGAATCTATTGTATGTTTTGTATTTGTCGTTATGAGCTAGTCAATAGTCCAGTTGAGTCATTTCAAAAACTGATAGAAGAGAAGTTTCCAATAAAATCAAGACAAAAGTAGAAGTTAAAGTGAGCACCCGTACTGTACAAAGAGTGATAAGCGAAGTCCCACTTGATATGGTTCGAAAAGAAATGCCGTTGGGTTTTGCTGGCGAGCACATGACGTAGAATAAAGAGTAGCACTACGTTGTCTTTTCGGATGAAAAGAAATTTAATCTGGACAGCCCAGATGGGTATAATTATTACTTCCACGATATACGCAGGGAGGATCATTACTTGGATCGACTTCATAGTCGGGCGGGGGTTGTGATGGTGTGGGGAGCCCTCTCCTATTAAGGCAAATGCGAGTTGCAATTTTTGTCAACGAAAATGAATGCGAAAAATAAAACGGCATACTAGACTTGAATTTCGTCACTTTAAAAATATGTTTGGTGATTTGACAAAGCATTTTCAGCATGACAATGCACCGATCCACACTGCCCGGTTAGTAAAATTTTGGTTTATGGACGAAAATGTTTATATTTATATATATTTATATATATGCATTATTAAGTTTTTTGAAAATATGTTTTTAAATTACATATAAATAAATATAAAATTAAGTTTATGGTTTAAAATTTAAGAAAATGTGGATTAATATGGGGTTTCCTATCCTAATGTCCTATTGTAAGTTCGCCTCTTTATACTATTCTCGATCAGCGCGACAAGACGAGTTGATCTAGCCATGTCCGTCTGTTTGTATGTAAGCAAACTAGTCCCTCAGTTTTTGACCTACGAAGCTTTCTTTTGCCATACGCAGCACATTTGTCGGCCAGGCATATCGAACCGTCAGGGTACCACCCATACAAACCCCCTTTTTTATGATATCATATTGAAATTTGGACACAATAAGCTTCTGATTAATATTCATCAACCATGTAAATTTAAAAATCCTAGGATTACTGGGGCTGCGTGAAGAGTATTACAACCCCTTCTTTTTGGTTTTTTTTCCAATTGGTTCCTTTTTGTATTTTTTTTCTGTCGCCTTTATTTTACCAAATGCAGCCAATTCATAATAAATGCACACAGTTGGCAGCCCTCAGCTTAATACGGTTTTCGATAGTTTTCGAAAGCAAATTTTTTATCTGTCGCAAATTATGGAGCCAGGGTTGCTCTGACTTAACTACGTAGTTAATTTGCGACGTGTTCAATAACTTGTGAGTATCGTCATTATTATTATACACACTGTTGGATATATTATGTGGATCCATCTGGCAACACTATAACTTTGACAAAGAAAATCAGTTCGACTCGTGTAATAAAAGTTGTCATTAAGTTAGTTCAATATTCACAAAAAAAGTGAAAATTATAATTTACTGAATATATTTAAAGAAAACCATCGCTCCTTGTCTTAACATGACACTACGAAATCGCAGCAACGATTTTATTGAACAGCATACAACTGATATACGTCTGAGTGAAAGGTTCACCATCCGTGCCAATACACTTGAGTCTACATTCTTAAAGAATTATCTTCATGACGCTATAACCGAATCGACTAATGTGTGCCGTCACAATGAGAATTATCGTACTGATATTATGAGTCTCCAGCAAGAGTTAGCAGATCTTATTTATGCCAATCCAAAAATCTTGACTGGCATTTTGCCTGATGAGGACAGTGGTCCTGCCGGCGAACCATTGATTTGGATATTGCAACACGACAATGTAGGATGTGGTTTCGGTTATATGCTCAGCGATAAAAGCATTGGTATCATGTTCGATGATAACACAAAATTCATATTGCTGTCGAATTACTTGGATGTTCATTATATTGATAAAGATGGCACGGTGACTTATATGACTACCAAGAAATATAACAAAAACCTAGACGATAAAATGGAAAGGCTCTCGTTATATATGTGTTACTTAACTGGCCAATTCATGAATATGTGGTTCAACATTAAGCACGATCAGATCACGCGTATACCGTGTTTGGACTCATGGTTCCGTACAACGTGCGCTGTTATCATGCATTTAACTAATGGTGCCGTTCAGTTCAATTTCAACGATAAAATGATAATAATTTTGTATCCACGCATGAATGTCGTTACTTGTTTTGATAACAATAACAAGTTCAAAACATATAATTTCTCAACCATTAAATCGATTGGTTGTTCTAAGGATTTATATGAGAAATTACGCTATGCCAGGGAAAAACTTAATAAGATGGTAGAGCACATGTTTGACGAGGAATGTCGTTGCGATGACTCATAGGCCAAATGAACTGTTCGATACTTTAGCGCCGTCCTCCATAATAATAACATCAAAAACTAAATGCGAAAACATAAAAATAATTTTAAAAACAACAACGCAACACGGACAGTATCTTGTTATTCCAACAGTAGCAGCTAAATAAAATGCAATCGATGCAAAGAACAAAACACTGAATTTAGCAAGTATTTGCTTTGTTTTATTTGAAGAATTTTATTTTTTTTATGTATTTTTAATATTTGTCTGCTGCTTTTAAAACCGTATATATATATATAATTGTAGACGTTTTTCTGACTGTGCCCGCTAGTCTCAGAAACGGCTTAAGCTATTTCAATGCGGGTTTCACTGGTGTGTTGTAGTAAGTAAAAAAACAAATAGGTTGATATAAGGCACTTTGGACGATTTGTCTGACACTTTTGCTAAACATAATTTTCTTATCATTTGTTTTCTTTTTTTTTTTTTTTTGAGCGAGGACACGAGGCAACGCAATTCGGGACATAGATTTCCTGGTAATTTTTTACTGGGATGTTGGTAATAATTTCCATACCATTCGGACTTGATGACATTGAACTATTACTATTTTGTGAGAAGTGAGCTATTGTCTTTCAAAACTGCACAGTTTATTGTTCGTAATAATCTGCGATGGTTAGTCAAAAATGCGCCTTTAAGTTTTCCTAATATGCATGCTTTTACTCGATGACAATTTATTCTATATATTTTTCGATTCAATAGTATTTAATTGATTTAAAGCGATAGTTCATACAATGCATTAATCGATGAGTATTGATTGCTCAATGGAATCCAATTATAGATTGAATGTTGTATTTGAAATAAATAAATATTTTTTTAGTCACTTATGACAGAATTTAGATGATTTTTATAATAAATAAATCCATCAATATGAAAAGAGAATCATTTGGAATACTAACAATAAAATATTGTATTAAATGCAATAAACTCACAGTTGTATGTAATTCTATTCTTATTTGACATTGACATACATTTGTTAGCCACGAATTCAAACGAGCAAAACATCAAGAAGAATATTTGCCAATTAAACTTACAATTCAACTGGAATACAGAAAATGAAATTCCGATTCTAAATCGAAAAGGAAGCAAAATTTAAATGAAACCAAAATCAAAACATGAAAATGTCACATCATCATCATCACAGTCATCATCATCATCACAGTCACCGCCATCATCATCATCATGTCCCAAATGAAAGAACACAAAATGAAAATCAAATGAGAAACACATGCTCCATTAAGCCGTAATGAGTTTAGTTAATTGAATGGTTTGGTTTGGTTTGGTTTGGTTTCGTTTGGTTCGTTCATTATTGGGTATTTGGGTACTCGATCCATCTATTCAAACATCTATCTACCTATCCATCCATTCATGCATCCACCCACTGATTTTACTCATTTTAATAGAAGCAATGAATGAACGAACGAAGCTATTTTAAAAGGATCAAATTCTGATTTCAGAACTTCGATTGAAATTGAAGTGGCAAATAACAGGAAAGGGTTGTTGCTATTTTCACTTTTCTCAAATTCTACTGAAATGATGTACTAAAATAACATGATGTTCAAGAGAATCAGCAGCATTCAAACATCAAATGATAGATTCAAACATCGTTTGATGGGTTTGTTTTGGATTTTGATGAAAAATAATGAAAATGCCCAAGAAATGGCAATTACAGAAATTGTTGGGTAATTTTGTAATTATAAAATGAATAGGTGGAAAAAATGAAGAAATTGTTACACGCAAGTACAACACTCATTTACGTAGAATTTGTACAAGTAAAATGTGAATACGAGAGATATTGTTAAAATTAGTTTGGGGACTAGTATGCAAGGTTGCCCAGATCTTTGAAGATTGTGCAGGCAACTCTTCTTCAGAACAGGGAATATGCAGCATATAAACTATTGATGGTACAGTTCCATGTTAGGTATTCCTTCCTGGTCATGTGAAGGTTGCTTTTGCTTAAGTTTAAGAGCTCGGATATCCGTTTTGGTTGGTAAAATGCAGTGCCTGAGTGCCTAGTGGACATGACGTTTAACTTGTGGGTTAACTGGTTTGCATTACTTGTATCGTATTAGTTTATGTTTGGATCTATGAAATGACAGAGCCTTGATAACAGTCTGATTGTTAACAAATATCGATGGATTGATATATGTATGTACGATATTTTTTGGATTCTTGATTAATTTTTCTGTTTGCGAAAGCTTTTGCATGATCTTTCTTGGGCTTGCTTGGATATCCAGAGTGAGTGCTTAAAATGAAGACGAGTATGTACATACTTTGAGAATAACCCACGTTTGCACTTACTATGTATAGAAATACTGGAAATACTGAAGTCGTTAAAAAAAATTCTACAATCAAAGAATAAACCACACCAACAATAACCAATCGTTGTTAGTTGGTTTCATTTGGCATACAAGTGTGCAAATGTTATAAAAAAAAGCCATCCATGCATATACCTAATACATATATATATAAATGTATATACACACACACACACACATGCACATGCACATGGACATGAATAAGTAGGTATGTATATGTGAAAAATAAATAAAAAAAGTAAAAATACATCTACCTCTATCAAATACGCTTCGCTTGTTTTTCAGGGGATTCTTTTATTTGGTTATTTTTTTGTTTTTGTACTTTTGCTTTTAGTGCTACATATTTATTTTTTGGGCTACTACTATGAAGTTTGTAGTACATTCCTCATGCGGGGGATCGCTTTATTGTCTTTCTTTTTTCGGTTTTTAGTTTTGTGGCTTTTTGGATTTTCTTTTCATGTTGCAAAAAAAAAAAAAAAACACAAAAACGGAAGAGAAAAATTACTGAAGCAATCCCCATACCAAACAAAAATAAGGAAAACCAAAATATTTTCAACCGGAATCATCTCAATATGTTATTTTTTTTATTATTTTTTTTTTTTTAAATTTTTATTATACCCTACAATCTGAATTGTGTGGATTAATAAGTGATTAGAAAAATTATATACTCAACTTATTATTTGAGGCACATACAATTTATTTATACAAATGGGAGCGGAATCATTCTTATTTAGATTGTTTTAATATTTTTTTATGTACATATGTGATGAGAAATCCTTTAATCCAGGGATGGGCAAGCTCAAGTTCTCTGTTCCGTGAGGCAAAACAATAAGCCTGATAAGAGTCCAACAAATTGATTATACAATAGCTGCGCATATAAAAGGGATCGCATTGTCTTGCATTATTGAAATAAGGAGCTTTTTTCTTGATCTATTATTCATGAAGCGAATAAATGCAATATAATTGCGAAAAAGATTACCTTCAGTTTTGAGTTAGTTTAGGAACCGTACACCATGAGCCTGTGTTCTACCATACAATCAACATTGAACTTTAAAACACAAACAACAGCTTCGAACATGCACCCTCCGTTGGAAGAATAATGCACCGAAGATGTTACATCTTATCAAGAACAATCGAACGTCGGGATCAAACGGAATGTCTGAAATTCAATAGCAGTCTTGGAGTAAAATGTCGCTTAAAGATTTTGATTTTGTAATAAATCATAATCTGCATTCTTGTATCTATTTGTAAATAGAAAAACCTTTTTACATGATTTTACAAGTATAACAAAATCATTTAGTCATGTGAATTTTAAACATTTTTCAAGTTTCTCTTATTTCATAAGTTTTACATATGTATGTATGTTTGTACTACAATATATATATGTAGGGTATCTAGCGAAGTATATATTGTATGTATGTATGCACATAGTTACCTAACTTAAGTGTGCACTACACCAAATTTCTTTCATATTTTCAGATTTTTGCTTTCTTGTTGTTTTTGCTTTTGTTCATACAAGGAAAATGCAAAACATTTACAAAACATTTTATTCATATTCCGTGGTTGAGTTTCCTTGGCCTGTCATAGTATATCCTTCACTTAATTTAAATTATTATGGTGCACAGTTTAGCATTCGCATAAGGCATAAGGCATAAGGCATGATGCTGATGCTGAATCTCATGATGATGAGGTTGCTGAATCTGATGATGATGATGATAATAATGATGGTGCTTTGGTTATTTGTTTGGTTTGGGCATGTCAGTTCGTTGGTTAGTCTGTTGGTTGGCTGACTTGATGTGGCTGGTGGCTAAATATTTTCAGTTGGTGGTGGCAGTACAATACTCGAACCGAAACGGAGCGAACAGAATAGGACAAGGCAAAGCAACTATTCAAAATGTTGCTTCATGAAAACTAGATTATGGTCAACTTTGTTTCAGTTGCTCTCATTGTCTATCTGTTTGCATTTCTCTATATGTATGTACGTATTGTAGGTACGAGTACATCTTTCTCTCTGTGTATTTGTCCTTTTTTGACTCCCCAATGCGTTCTTTTTTTTTTTTTTTGTATCTTTTTGTTTTACTTACTTTGTCGTTGGCTCAAGCTCCGAAATCCGGACGTACAAATAAGCGTAAAAATGCGAAAGCTTTTTACCTTTTTGGTTCTGTGCCCTATATATAAAAATACTATGCTACTGCATACCTAATATTTTCTTTTTATATATTTTGTACTTTTATTATTTTTGGTCTTTTGGATTTCCCCCTTATTTGTTGCTGTTGTTGTTGGGTCTTCCTTTGGTATAGTATTTTATTTCACACAATTAAAACCGCAAAAGTAGCATTAAATGCTAACGTAACTATCTAGTGACCTTTCAGCTTTATTTCTTTCTTCAGTCCTCACTTTCCTCCATAGATGAGCTGAGATGATATAGTATGGCAATCCAACCCAACTCATGGCAACTCATCACTTGGTTAATGGTAAAGGTGGTGGTCTCATTTTGTAACCATTGGGCATGTGTTTGCCTTAAGCTGGTTTTCGATTGTTACCATTTAGACATGGAATAGTTTTTTTTTTTTTTTTTGTTTCTATTTTGTCTTCTTGTTTTCTTTTAAAGGATTTTTAAGTCACAAAAGGTTTTCCTCCTTTTTATGGTTTGCCTCCGTCATTCACATTAGAGTAGTGTCCTTTCATGCATTCTTTCAGAGTGGCTTTCTTTTTAACTTTAAATTTTTCTTTGTTTTTATAATTTTTTTTTTTTTCGACTAACCAAGATTTTGTGTGCTTGTGGGAGATTATAGTGACCAGTCTGCCTTTTTATGTATTGTATATATTTTATTTTATATAGAAGCATACATAGACACAGACGACCATGTTAAGCTAAAAAGGAATCAACAACCAGAAGGACAAAAGGAATAATTTGTATACACATGCTATAGTTTGATTGTTTTATTTTCTATGGTATAATATATAGAATATACCATAGATATGTACGTATACACACATATGTATATCTGGGTATCCCAGTGTGGTTTTTGAGAGCTTTTTTTTATCATTTTATTTACCCTTCTTAGTCAATGCACGCATGCTTGCATAGCTTACATATCTCTTCTTCCTAAAATTATCCGTCTTTCCATACACCATACACGCATATATTTCACACTCATCCATTTGGTTGAGCTGAGACGAGCCGAGTCCTAAGTCTAAGCTCTTTGGCTTTTCTATTATGCACCCACTAACGCTCCTTCATTTGCTCTTCTTTGTCGTCGTAGTCGTCGTAGTCGTTGTTGTCGTTATGGTCTAATTATCTCTATTTGTTTATGCTATGCTTCTATTATTTGTCTCATCTTCACCCCAAGCTCTTTCCTTCTATCACGTAACACATTCTCATTTTCACTTGGTGCTCCATCTTATTACTTATTATTGTACATAGTTTGTTTGAATCTTTTTCGCTTTATTTTTAGTCTTTCTTTGTTTTAAACATTTTCAGCCATTACGTTATTACAACTGTAAATGGATTTAGACCGTAAAAATCCAGATAATGGTTGTCAGTATTGTATATGTGTGTAAATACATGTACACACATATTTAATAGACACTCTTAGTCAAAATACTAAGTACACGCATAAGGGGAATCACATTCTATTGTACCTAAAAAGAAACTTCTACTTACAATGTCTTAAATTCGAAACCACCAAAAGGTAAATTCCTTTTACGAAGAGTACAATGCTTAGTTTTAAAATGGAAAAGAAAATATATATTGTAAAATTAACGCTCTGATCTTTAGTTTATAGAATAAAGAAATTTTCAATAAAATTTTCTCTTCAAATCAAAGAAAGGTTTTTTCCGAAAGATTGTCACTTCTTGTCTTATTATTTCCCTTATAAATAGTCAATGTACAAAATACTGACAACATATCCCAGCTAGATTCTTGGCATAGCTATTAATCTGGGATCAAAGAGCCTTGGATTATTTGATTCCCTTAAATCCCACTTCAGCAGACATTGTTGGATGACAATCCATACAAGTGTAGTAGTTTTACCCAGCATTGCCCGGCACTCAGTGAAAATATTATAATGAGATGAAAAAAACACTAAATTCATGCTGCTCTCTCTCTCTCTTTCCCCGCTCTCAATGAATATCACATACAGAAATAAAAGAACCAATAGCTCAAAGCCAGAGAATATTGTTTTAAGTCTTTGGCTTCATTAAAAACTAATATCTTTTGATTCTATAAATTAATTTTCATAAAATAAACACTAAATTTTGCTCACAATAAAGCTTCTCATCTTTCAGCAATTTGATTTTGAATCCAATGAGTGACTTTTACGTGATGCGTACACAAATGATTTCAAAGTTAACAATTTTATTATATGTACACAAGATTTGAATGGAGTTAATTGATTATATTGTAGATGTAAAATAAAATGAATCCATGACATTCAAATCTCTATTTACGTAAAAGCTATTGATTGCATATGCTGGCGTTCTTATTATTTTGACCATGAGTGTAGTTCATATGTGTGTTTATAATGATAAAGGAATATAAAAAAAGAAAAAAAAAAATTAACATGTAGTCAGAAGACAAAATCATCCTTGTCGAAGGAGGAAGATATGGAGACGCACTGGCATAAAAGCATATTTTAGTTTTCTCGTAGTGTAAAAGATGAGCATGATATGTAAACAAAGGAGCTCTGATTATGGACAACAACAACAACGACAACAAAAATAACAAACGAAACAGAAAAAAGAAATATAAAGATCTCATGGCGACTGATGATGACGATGAGTATGATAATGGAAAAGGGAGGAGGGAGGAGGGAGGTTGCTATGTGGGTTGAGAAAAACTGAAGTGATGAAGAGCCACATAAAAATAAAACTTAAATACCTAACTATTGTGGGTGGATGAGTTGTCGGTTGGTTGGTTGTCAGAGATTCAAGCAAGCATCATAGAACAGGACCGAAGCGAACAGAACAGAACAAAAAGACTAGGTCAGAATGAATTTCAGAAATGTTTTGAATGTTAACTATGCTATGTATTTGTATGTCTTCTCTGTGTGTTAAAGTAAAAAATTAACACTAACATTTATTTCAATCTGCACTCGAATCGCTGTCATCTACATTATCATCATCATTACCATCTCCATCACCATCACCATCATTCACTTTGGTTGTTGTTAAAGAATGCGTATATCTATCTCTGTATGATAATTTATATGCACATTTTCCTAACTTTTTTGTTCTTGTTTTTTTTTTTGTGGTCTTTCGCTTTAAGCTCTCCACACCCCTTCTCTCACCATTAAACATTCACCACCCACAACCTTTCTATAGTTGTGTGTTGCGTGTATATAATGCGCTTGTTATTCAACACTTTCATTTCCACTTGCGGCCATTTTGTAATTAATTGCAAGCATTTTGATGAATAACAAATGTAAGTACAAGCAACATCTCCCCCTCTCTCTTTCTATACATATATATATATATATATATATATTTATATATTTATACATTCTTATGTCTATAGTATGTAGATTACTAAAATATCAGTTAAAGAACAGAAATAAAAGAAAAAAAAAATACATACATTAAAACAAGGACCAAACTCAATTAAAGTTGATGATGAGCACATAAAAGCCATTTTAATGATAAATGTTATTTATTTTTAAATTACATAAGAGAACATGTCATAAAAAATCGGCCAAGTGAAAGTCTTACCCGCACGTCTAGGACTCCGTAAATATTGTATATTATTTTTGGTGTTTGTTTCAGTGACCATACTTGAATTTACTAAATTTGAATATGAAAGACATCATCATTAAAGAACACAGCGCACCTATCTTTCAGTATTGGACTAAATCAATAAATCAAGTCACACACAAATACCTCAAGTGATAACAATTGCAAAATAATAAAGTATTTTAATTTAATTTTTAACATTATATTAATTTTATATTAATATTTTCATTTGTTGCGGATATGACAATAAAAATACACAATTTATGAAAATTTCAACTTTCTATCTATTATGGTTCATGAGATACAGTTTGAGTCGAACGTATGGACGGACGGACAACGTAAGCTCAGCACCCTTTGGGTGTGGAAACATAAAAATCAATTTTTCAATAATGGACAAATAATTTCTATCAATGAACCGAAGATTTTTGTTGTTAACATACCAATTTGGCATGACAAATACCAAATTTCAGCTTGACTCTCTTAATACTTAAAATATTATGAAAGGTATAAAAATATTCTCATTCTAGTTGTTATTGTGAATGTTTTCTTCAGAAATAATTAAAAAACATATTTTTTTTTATTATGCTTCCAATTCAAATTTTAATTATTAAGACAGAAAATTAAATACAAACTGGCATAATGAATTCAAACAAATCACACAACATGTAATTAAACTTATATTGATGATTATCACAGATGGAATAACCACTGTTTAATCAGTCTAGTATTTCTTTTAGTTTATGTTATGCCAACAAACTTATGATGGATGTGTGTCTTTAGTTTGAATCATCGTTAATAAAATCAGGAACAAGAGGCGAAGGAGAATGTTTTGCATGACACCTCATACTTATCCAGTTCGAGTTATAATAAAATTAAAACACACAAAATTACATGAATATTACATTGGATTTACATTTTGAAAAGTACATTTTGTAAAAACAAAATCAAGAATAGTATACTCCTCCTATTCGGAGTGTATTATGTTGAGGAAATTCTTAAAATTAACATTGAAGATCAAATTTGATTTAGAAGAAGACGGATAGACAAATTTACATATGGACAGACAAACAGACAAACATTGATGGACTTGGAACAAAGGCGCATTAAAGAAACTATTATTAATTTGAATTATTGTTTTTCAAGAAATTAAATACTATGATTGTTTTAGTAATTAATTCGTGTTCCGGCATATTTGGAAACATGTCTACCAAAACGCAATATATTTTATCCATGGTCCATTCTTCTCCATCAAAAACCACTGTTGGGGAGACTTGCATATTTAAAAAATTGTTGGTGTTGATGGTCATTTTGGTTCTGTAAGAATTTCAAGAAGTAAAAGAAAAAACAATTAATTAGTTGTAGAGACATAAAGTAAAGGTTAGACAGAATATTTCATGTGATGTAATATTTAAACAATACAAAATCTGTTGGAAGATTGTCTTCAAATAATTTCACTTTTTCTCGGCGAATAGAAATATACAAGACTTATAATGTATATACCTTCAGCGATGATAGGCTAGAAGTATGACAGATGAGTATGGATATCACGTTTGGCAAAAGTAATATGGAACTTCGACGCTGTTTCTCTTCCTCTCGCTTAGGCGACACTGAATTGTACCGATGCTGACTTGATAATCTGAAATGTAACATCAAAAGAACTTTTTTAAAAACAAAAAACACATTTTCTTCTGACTTACAATTACAATTCAACAACACAAATATATTTATTTTGTGCAACAAACAAAATCACCTAAAAGTATTTAAGGTTAATGATAAAGAATAAGTAGTCAATCTGGTGTTGAAAAGTATCACTTAATTATAACTTTTATGAATGCGGTTCATTTATTTTTGCAAGATTTTTTTGGGAATTCGTCTACTCGAATTCATAAAAGATTCTCCAAAATTTTCAAATGACTTTTACACAATATGAAAAACAAAAATTATATAAATATGAAACTACTGACAGATATGTTCCTCACTTGAATCAAAAAGGCAACTTAATCTGATTTAGCTAAATGACAAGGCATAATTGGTGAATTTAGTGTTGGAAAGTATCTTTTATAATTATAACTTTATGTGCGAGGTTCATTTATTTTTTAGGAATTCATCTACTCTAATTCATAAAAGATCCAAAATTTTGAAGTGTCTTTTACACAGTATGAAAAAGAAAAATTATATAAATATAAAACTACTGACTAAAAG
>JBANCV010000476.1:0-36586 GCA_037040105.1 Amiota albilabris | reverse complement strand
AGGTAGATTATTTATTTAGAAGTACAATAGATTGGATGAATTGATTAATATATGTATGTATATTTCAATACAATTGCATATCTAAGAAAATTATATAAAATTCAGATTGCTTCAGACTAAATAAATAACTAAGAATAATTAACTAGAACAGATAAAGAAGAAGAATGAATTTCCAATCATTGACACGACTTCATCTGTTTATTAAATGAGAATTTGTTGTGTCTTTTGTACATAATTCTATTTAAATCTCCCTTCCCTGTCTCTCTTTTTGTTTGCATTATTGTCTTCCCATATTACTTTATTTAGAAATACTCTTGTTTCATTTTATCCGACTAAACAGACATGTGTCGCATATAAGTGTAGACTTACTGTATGAATTCTTTTAGATAATGTGTTCCTTCTCTTTACCATACATATATCAATTGATTTACCATGAAAGAATATTTATCTTCGATTTGTTTATATAAGAAATATGATCATTTCTTCGTAGTTGAACGTGGTTGGTACGCTTTTCGAATGAGTCAACATTTGGCGGACTGTCATGGCAAGATTTACGGCCGGGCAACCGGGCATCCAAAAACATTGGGTTAAAAGATGAGGCAATATCAAAGCTTTAAGTATTGATTTTTGAGAAACAACACAAGACAGATTCAAACAATCTACAATATTTCTAATAGAGATGCAAGGTTGCAGTTTAAAAGATAAGAACATATACTGGTGGTTGACACGGGGAAACTATTGTAATGGCTTGTAAATTATATACAGCCTATATCCTTTGAAGTTTGGTTAAGAGATTTTCAGTAATTACAGCAAGTTAAGTAATTTATTTCCTTGTTTAAATGGAAAGCACAATTTTACATAATTTTTGTTTTACCACAAAAATATGTTATGGCGAACTACAAATGCTTTTCAAATTGTAATGCTGAAAAAAACGGTTTGATTTGAATTTGTGTTTCATTATGTCCTGGCGCACTTATTCATCGTTACATTTTTCCATCATATAAACAAATTGCTTTTTTTCAAATTTAGAATTTTCTCATCAATAAGCGCTCAAGAAGTTCTTTAATTTTATATTAGGACTACCTACAGCTCTGATGTAATATAGTTTTTAACCCGATTTAAGAAAATACACTATATTTTACAGTTTCTCTTCGATAGAGGCAAAAACGCAAGCGGCTGAAAGTATCAAGTAAGTGCTGGGTAGTGACTAGTGATGAAAACAGAGTCACTTACGACAACGTAAAGCAAAAACGATCGTGGTCGAATCGCAGTAAGCCGGTGCACACGGTGGACAAGCCAGGATTGGCGGTCAATAAGGTTTTGCTGTGTGTTTGGTGGGATTTGTGGAGCAGCATTTACTATAAGCTGCTCCCATACGGAAAAAAACTTTATTGGGACCTGTCATTGTCATTGGCATTGGATCATTTAAAGCAAGCAATCGCTCAGACAAGAGGAGAGGAATTGCATAAGCATTATTGTGCCTGTATGGGCCTATTTAAAATGCAAACTTTCTGTAATTTTCTAACCGCTACCGACCTATTTATTAAATAATAAGTGGGCTGCCCTTTCTTTTGTTTCTATCAATGCCAGAATGTACAGTTTGATGCAATCAGCCGCTATAAAAACATCGAAACAAACGAAAGCCAACGTGAAATTTATCAAAATGTCTAGCAAAAGTAAGCGTAAGTTAATATTAAAAATCATGAGACACTATACAATTAACTTAATTTCATGTATTCATTGCTCTTTACAGAAACTGAGTCTATGAAACCCTTTAATGTAAATGACCACGAGGAGATGCCGACTAATGAGGAAGCTTGCCGGCTGAAGCGCAACCGGATTGACCGTGGCATAGATATGCAAAACGTAAAACCTGCTATCGCTATACTTTGGAGGAATTGAAGAGCTTTAATCCAAATGCTGAGTATACAAGGCAGCAGATCTAGAACCATTTAACTCCCATGATCTCTTAAACAAAAAGCATTCAATACTCCAATTTTACATTAACAAAGAAAAAACAGTTGATTTTTTTATTATTTAAATTAACAAAGTTTTTTTTAATATTTTTTGTATTGCTAATGCACATCGAAATGGAGATCACAACTCTGAAAAGAAATCGGATTACGGATTACGTAAGGATCATGTTCTATTATGTTACCTTATTTTGTACTTACCTCACATTTGAAAGTAATAGTTGTTTAAATAATAAATGAAACCATAGTACCCAACGATTCCTAATAAAGATGTCCAATATATGTAGGGATATATCTCAAAATTGTCCATTGTCATCAGTTTTAATAATTCCTTAAAAGTTTCCTTAAGTATTTATTATCTTTCGAGTATCGATTTGAAAATTGAATTGTGACATTTATTGTTTCGAAGTTGAAAACTTAAATGTCAATTGATTTATAAATTTTAGCCGAATTATTCCAAATAGTTCTGGCTGCATAAAATAGATAGATGGCTTATTACATGAAACCGGAGTCCACAGCGAGCAGTGTAGGTCGCTGAAAACATTTATTGGTAAATAGAGTAAAAATAGAAAAAACATCTTTTGGGGCTTATAAAATAGAAGTCAGTATCCTGCAAATTAAGTTTGTCCATAGAAGAAATTGAAACTGATTAAAAAACTTGCTTTTTTCATTATCCTTATGTCCTTCACTCCTTCACTCCTACGATCCAATCAAATCTTAGGTTATAGTGTAGTCCAATTTTCATTGTTTAAAAGTTGAGGCTTAAGTATCATTTTTTTTTCTTCGATGGTTGCCTTTATATTTCGGGAACCAAATCTAACATTTTGATTGAAATTTGTTAGCCTACAAATACTTGGATCATTTTGACATGTGAGCGCTTTTTCTTTTGTTAGCAACTATTATAAAAATGTATTTCACCAAATAAATAGAGTTGAATCGTAAGTAAATTCGTATGACTGCTTTAAACAACTTTCGACGTAATTTATGTAAACAATAGTGCATCGAAAACACCAGTATATACTTACTTTTGAGTCCTCATAATCGACAAATTGTTGGGTCATTCAGCATATAGTTCTTTTTTGGCACCCAGTGGCTTCTTTATTATCGCTCATATCTTCTTCTATACATATAAAATTCGAATGTACAGATTTTCGTGACTAGTTTTCTCTTAAACGGCTGGACCGATTTTTATGAAATTTTTTTTGTTGTACTTATTTGGCCAACTAGATGGGTCATAGTAATAGTTTGACCCAGTAGAGTGTGTCGTTGTCGAGATCTAGGCAGTTTTTTTTTTGCCACTTTTTTAACATTTTTTTATCTAGCGCAAAATAGACTGAACCGATTTTAATATATTTTTTTTAAAACAACAAATAAATGCTAATGAGTCGTCGTGTACCAAAAACTATATTCTGTTCTGTTGACGTTTTTCATTTTCTTCTTTCGCGTATTTCGTTTGGATTTGGTTGAGAGGGAGGTGTGAGGACGATTGAGAATTTTGTAAATATTAGAAATTTAAAATGTTTGTGTACCTATATACGAGGGCGGTTCATTAAGTACCCATGTTTGAAGATGAAGAGAACGTTCCAGAGTGAAGTTAGTGTTATCACCGTATGCTGCCATCTATCAGGCGACGCTAATACAAATTTCAGACTGATTGATAGATTACTTTCGATTTGGCAGCCATCCGAGTCAGATGTGTTCGTGATTTTTGCTAAGATAGAAAAAGTGCAGTAATTCGCTTTTTGTTTTTGGATGGGAAAAAATGCGAGGAGATAAAAGCAAAGTTGGATGCTGTTTATGGAGACACGCCGCCATGTATGATAAACAGTTAGACAGTTAGATATTGGTTCAACAAATTTAAATGTGGGCGAAGAACCATTTTTGATGAGGAGCGACCAGGACGCCCTGCAGATGTGGTTACCGAGGAAATCATTGAAAAAGTCTACGAAATGATTCTCGCTAATCGACGAACGAAAATGCGCGAAGTGGCAAAGGCCATAGGTGTGTCGACTGGAACGGCAATTAATATTTTACATGATTGCTCACGCTGGACAACAAGCGGATGCGGCTCTTAATTCAAAGCAGTGTTTGGGGCAATTTAAGCGAGATCCAAGGGACTTTGTGCATCGTGTTGTCACCGTTAATAAAACCTGGATTCATCATTACACACCAGAAACTAAGCAAAAAACAATGGATTTCTCCTGGTGAATCTGCACCAAAAAAGGCGAAGACGGTCCGATTGGCCGGTAAGGTCATGATGACGTTTTTTTGGGATGCGAAGGGCATCATCCTGATGGATTTTTTTAAAAAAGGAAGAACGATCACTGGACATTACTGCAGTGAGTTATTAGACCGCTTCGACAAAAAATTAAAGAAGATACGGCCGCATTTTGGCGGAAAAAAGTGTGTTATTTCATCACGATAACGCACCAGCAAATTCATCTGGTGTTGTCTCCGCCAAACTGCATGAATTGCGTTATGAATCGCTGCGGCACCCCCGTATTCACCCGATCTGGCTCCCTGCGACTTTTTCTTGTTCCCTAACATGAATAAATGGCTCGCGGAAAAAAAAATTTTGCTCAAACGAGAAAGTCATCGCCGAGACAAAGGCGTATTTTGGAGAGTTAGACATATCCTATTTTTTGGAGGGATTAAAAAAATGGCAGGACCATTGGGAGAAGTGTATCTTTCTAAAAGGAGACTCTGTTGAAATATAAAAACATTTATTTGAAAAAAATGGTATCTTCATTTCTGACATGGGTACTTGAAGAATCGCCCTCGTATGCGATTGTTGTTATTATGTTTTCCAAACCATTTCTTTTTTTCGTATCTTCTTGCATGTGTTTTTTAGAAGGAGGGCTTTGCAAAGCGCCGGGGCAGCTGTTGATACCTTAAAAAAATTTGGTGTGTCAAAATTCACGTTGCTGAAAGAATTTCGAAATATACTCTGTATTTTATATATTTATGGAGAATTTTTTCTCTATTTCGAAAATAAAAAAGGTGACCCTCAAATATATTGTATTATGTAATGTAAAAGATCTCTAAAATAAATAAGTTCATATCTATAAATTGGATCAATAAAACTACGCAATTTATTAATTTATATATGGTATACAATATATAAGTATATACATATATACTATATATATATATATATATATATATAATGTATATATATTTTAAAATTTATTTAGAAAAATATTAAAGCCAAATCTTTTTGACCAAAAAAAAAAATATATATATATATAATGTTAATAATAATTAATAACAATAAATTTTAATTATTATATAATATTTTCATTCTTTGTTTTTTGTTCTCTTTTTATTGAATAATTAAACTTAAAATACATAAATAAATGAACTTAAAATGAATAATAATAAAAAAAAAAAAAAAAAAAATAATAAAAAAAAAATGAAAATAAATTAAATAGGTAAATAAAAATAGACTAAGACATTTGTAGCTAATTAAAATTTAATCAATAAATAAATAAATAATAATAAATAATATTTGATAATCGATAAATTTTTAAATCGATGAATGACATAGTCAATAAAAGTATAATAATAATAATAATAATAAATAAATAAATATTTTATAATAATAATAATAATTAATTAATTTTGTATAAACGACAAATTTAATAATTTAACATTGATTTATTTGTATCATTTATTTATTTTATTTAAAGTTAATAAATTAAATTTTTATATATTTTTGTTTTTGTTTTGTTTTTTGTTTCGCTTATTTGGCTAATTGGAATCCACTTAAAATATTTAATGACTAATTGAAAGCATATATATCTGTGTTGTTATTGTTGTTCATAATGTTGGTCTGGTCCTCAGATTAAAAAAAATTAAATAATTATATATATATATATACATAAATATATATAATAAATAAATAAAAAAAGAAAATAACAAAAAAAGGAGAAGAAAATAGTTTGCCATTTTATAAATTAAAAAATAAATATGGCAAGTCAAGGATGTATAGATAAATGGAGTTATACTATAGATATAGAAATAAATAAAAACAAAAAAAATACATTTAGACTCCTTTATCAAGCTTTGAACTTTGAATATGGCTTAACACCGTTAAAGATAAAATAACCTAAATTAATTTTCATTTTAAACTTAAGAAAAAAAAAAACAAACTATAATTAACAACTGCCACCGACAGACAGAAGATACCTGAAGAAAAAGTGTAAGATACAACAAGGGAAAGATAGAAAGAAAAAAAGAAACTTGGAAGGTTTAGAAGGCTTTAGGTGTATCTAATATTCAAAAATTAGTATTGTTTTAAATAAAAAAAAAACTTTTGAACTGGAGAAAAAGGCAAGATAAGACTATGACTGATTGATTGATTAAGTGACTGTATGAATGAATTTGTTATTCAAATGTTTCCAAACATTTGCATGGGATCTGTTCCCAAGAGGAGATAAGAAATACATATAGAACTTGGAAGAGCAGCCCAATAAAAAGCTAAAGTAAATGTTTAAATTAAGCTAGAAAAACACAACGATTACAATTAAACTAAAGCAGCACCTAAACGCTCTGCAATATCAAGAACCGTAGAGACTTTTCAAATTCTGAACACAATTCAACTAAGTCCCAATTGATGGTGGTGATAATGATGATGAAAAGTACATACTCATAATGGCAGGTATCTATTTATACGATAAGAGCAGCATACGATCAGGCAATTCGGCATCATAAATATATGTATCTGCGATGTATGTTGTATACATCTACGACATCGTTCGCTTCTTTGAAAGTGTACCAACACCAGGTCCAGGCGTCGGTGGCGGTATTTGAATGACGGGCATTGCAGCAGCCAATTGAGGATTCGTATAGGCAACGGCACGTTCCTTTGCAGCATATGATGCAAACGGTCTAAGACGCACATACAGAATTGCCGAAATGAGACACGAGGTGACCAATATGCCCAAAAGCACTATTAATGTAATTGCAAATCCTGGTGTTGTCATACAAATGAGACCATCTTCACGTGCCGGAAATACCATAGTCTGTGGGGAATTCGATGTACCAACACCACCGGCACCTTGAGTGCCATTATTCGCTTGTTCGTCAATGGCAAATGTTAAGTCACCCGAAGAAACTACTTTGATTATACGGTTTAAACCCACTTGTGGCTCAGGAGCGACTGTCGATGAATATGTAGAACCTTCATCGTCACCACTGCTAAGAGCACGCACACGTCGTTGAATACGTCTCTCGTCACGCCGCTTACCAATAGCACTGGCCACATGATAAGTATCAACATGTAATTGAGGCGGTGGTGGACCATATTGTGATTCAGGTCCAACTTGTAGATGATGGACTTCCTGTAGGTTTGGTTCTGAACATTGATCGGGGCATTGGTAGCGACATATTTGTATGGTACACTGGAAGTGCACTTCCATGGAGTCGGGGAATTTAAAGGCTTGGAAGTGAGCGTATGACAAGACTGAAGCAGAGGCTCCAAAGTTTTTAATTTTCGTGAAACGTGACATTAATTTGGGACGAGTAACGCAACCTCTCTGGTCCACCAATTGAATGGGTGCACGTTTACCATCGTGAGCCACACAATTACGCACCAACATATCGAATTTAGAGTCATCATCTTTGATGGCCAGCACCATTGTCATAGTTTGACCAATTTTAACGAGTCCAGATACCTCAGATGCCCATGGACCCTTGCCTACCTGTATCTGCATCCAGCAACCAACATTATCACCAGCAAAATCAGCACGCACAACATCGAGCATATCAACCGGGAATGGCCGGAATGTGACACTCTTCTCATACTGATCATGCCAAGTGCAACGTAGCTTGCGTGCCTGATCCCAGACCTCTTGCACCTGAGGATCATACTGTATGACAATAATATTCTCGAAATATGTCCCCGAACCTGATTCATGTCCATAACCATAGAAACCATTCTCTGTATTACCAGCAGTACCGCACTCATGCAATCCAATATCAAATGTGGCCGAAGTTCGTCCCAGTCCAGACGGAAGATGTACACAATTCATGTTGCTATAGTGACCCTTTGAGAAGACTATACCATAGAATGGTTTATCGAATTGTACGAATACCTTCATACCATTCTTTTCACACTTGACATCCAATGAAATGATCTTGGGCATATCCTGGACCGGTGAGGCCCAAATCTCATTGTTATTAGAAGGAGCAACACTCAAATCGGGTAGAACTTGTGGTGCATGTATTTGGGATTGAAGGGATTGTTGTACTTGGGACTGTTGTTGTTGTTGCTGTTGCTGTTGTTGCTGTTGTTGTTGTTGTTGTTGCTGCTGTTGTTGTTGTTGTTGTTGTTGTTGTTGTTGTTGTTGTTGTTGTTGGTGCTGTGATAAAGGAGGAGGTGGTGGCATACGTTGTTGCTGTTGTACCAATTGTGGAGGCGGCGGAGGTCCTTTATACATCAAGTGAGCTGGAGGTGGTGGTGGTCCAAATGGTTGGCCAAGACTAAGTGGTATGCTTTGATGATTATTACCTGAAGGATGGAGATACAAATTATAATGAACTTGATCATTTCAATAACTTTGCCAATTGTCATTTTAGAGTTTAACTTTTATTTACTTCTTGCTGGTCCTAATTGTGGTGGTGGAGGCAACGGCGGCTGCGGTTGATAATGTTGGACCTGTGGTGATTGTTGTTGTTGTTGTTGTTGTTCTTGTTCCGTTTCGAGGGCAACCTGATCGACTTCATTCTCATGATCCGACATCTCTTCATTGCCAGCAATTCCCCCTTCCACATCTTCAGCCAAAGTGAACTGCATAAAATATTATAAATATGTAGGTCAAAAAGACAAAAGCAGAGGCAGGCATGGTGAACAGGACAAGAAGAAATGGAAAAGAAGAAATGAAAAAGAAAAAAATAAAAAAAAAAAAGAAAAGAAAAGAAAATTAATAAAATGAAAGTGATATGCTACAAAGAAAAAATAAACAAACTTATATTGTGAAAGAGTATAAAAACAGCGAGTAGAAACGTCATAAGGAAGTTAACAAAGGCCGCCAAGGTACAGTACCGAAAGGCAGAAATTGTCAAAATTGAAAAGAAAACATAAAATGGAAACATAAAAATCAAATTTAATTTAAATTCAACATGGACGAGAAGCAAAACTAAAAGCAAAAACTACTTTGATCATCACCACGCATGCGGATGCGCCACATTTCATTTTAACATATTCAAGATATCAACGACATCGAAGACGACAATGAAGTATACGAAAAAAAATACGTTGCATAAGGCAAGAGAGGCCAGTAGGCGGCAAGCATCCAAATGGAATCTAGAAATGAGCAAGTGCAGCCAGCAACTCAGACATAGTATGTAGGTATGTATGTAGACAAAAACAAGGCCAGACGACGGCGACAATTGGCTAGGCGAATTGTAACAATTTCGCTTTTTCTATTTGGAATAAGATCATCATCATCACAATCATGATGAATCTGATGATGGTTATGATGATAATGATGATGGTGGTGATTGTGGTTGTGGTGGTGATGATGATTATGAACCAATTAACAGTTTGCAATCACCCGTAGACGAAAATTTCTATCAAGTCTAGAATCAAAATGGACAACGTGACTTTTTACTATTGAAAATCTCTCTTTTTTTTTTTTTTTTTTTTTTTTTGTTAGCCAACAATTGCTCAATAAAGGCTTCAATGGTTATCATCATCATCAACGTCGTAGTCCATTGGGTGAGTGAGTGAGTGAGTGAGTGTGTGAGAAAGTTACTTGTAGTCATCACAACTTGTCAGTTATCCATCATCATCATCAACAGCAGCAGCAACAGCAGCAGCATCATCATCATCATCAGCATCAGAATAAATGTATCCTGAAACCTATGTCACTATAGCTTGATAAATGTCTAAATCTGGTTGTATTCATCATCATCATTATCATCATCATCACTAGCATAATCATCATCATCATCAGCAGCAGCAGCTTCATTAATAGCATCGCCATCATCATCTTCGTCATCTTCCTTGCTAACGTCATCGTAATCATTTGATTTGTCTCTCTAGTAGACGCACCAAAATACTCAATGACAACCATTAACATACGACGAGTTCAACTGACCAGACGAAATATCAATCGAAACACTCAATGGTCTTACCGATTGACTGACTGACTGACTGACTGACTGACTGACTGACTGACTGACTGACTGACTCACTGACTGACTCACTCACTAACTCACTGGCTCACTTATATAGTACGTATGTATGTACTTACTTACTCACTCTTTTACTGAATCAAAATCTTTCACAAACAACTTTCTCCGGCACCATAATCATCAGCGTTAGATCCGCACTAGCATTGTGCTTCGTGTTTAAGCCATTGGCATGTTGCATATTTTTGAAACAAACTCCTTACCCACCTACCTACCTATGTAGCTAGCTATCTAACAATCTCCCTTACACTTTGTCACTGATGTCTACTATGATATCTGCCTGCTTCTCTTCTCTTCCCATCAATAAGCGTCTGTCTGAGTGTTTAACCAGAATCCATTTGATTTGATTCAATTCGATTCAACCGATTCACCCTGATAGTTCAGTGTAAACCGAAAGTGAGTTGCTATTAAGAGACCAATGAAAAGGCATCTTCAATCGAATCAGCAAACCAAGACTCACAATCAGCTAGTCTGTCGGTCGATCGGTCTGTCGGTTGGTCGATCATTCAGTTTGTGCATGCTCACCCACTTAGGTATTTATAGAATTGCCATCCGCCTTTCCTTAGTCTCAGTGTGCATGAATTTTTGAATAAACAATAAACAAACTAATCATGAAGATGATGATGTTAATAATGAAGTTCACACGACACAAATGCATAATATCTATCTATTTGCTGTCACTGACAATTTCAATGAAATATAAAAAAATAAAATAAATAAATATCATCAGTTCATTTGTCTTCTTTTATGTTTTCTTTTTTCTGTTTTATTTTTTTTACTTTTCAAAAACAAAAGGAACGATGAATAAATAATGTTGTTGATGATTATGATGATGATGGTGATGAGGAATAAAAAGAAACAGGAGCAATGGAAAGATATAAACAACACATCCAACATACATAGGTTGCAATCTTTTGGTTTACACCTGCCTGCAGATGCGGACATTCATTGATTAACAAACACAGCGTGTGCTTTAGTTCCTCTTCCATTCATTGCCTTCATCTCATACTTTCTTCATTTTTATTTCTATCCTTCTCTCTTTTGCTTTGCTACCATAATTTTTTTTTTTTTTTTTTTTTATTTCATTTTATATGATCTTGTTTTTGGATTCCATTGTATAAATAAGTATACACAACAAGTTCAATGAAAGAAATTGGTGAAATTTTAAGAATTCCAGAGATTAAAGAATTTGGAATTACTGTACGCCCTCGCTTAAAGCAGCTACTAAAATAATTGAAATTGATAAATGTGTAAAAATTGAGATTATTGCAAAAATTTAGTCAAATTTTTCATATGGTCATAATGCTGATTAAATGCAACGTGAGTTGATTTAGCCATGTCCGGTTGTCTGTCCGTTTGTACGCGAACTAGTCCCTCAGTTTTTGAGCTAGAGGGCTGAAATTTTGTACATAGGTTTCTTTTTAGCCTGGACATTTGTCGGAATGAGCCGAATTGGACCACTAGGAGGGGTCCCCAATCTAATTGCCCCCATCTAATTGCCAACCATATAAATTTCATGATCCTAGCTGGAAATGTTTGATCCACATACATTAGTCACTAAAATTTCAACACCCTCAGACGGTCAGGAGGGGTACCTCCCATACAAGCCCCCAACGCAATCATCATCTTGAAATTTGGTAATACAAGTTTCTGAATCACATTTATTAACCAAGTAAATTTCAAAATCCTAAGATTACTGGATTGTTTATCTCCCATACAAAAAACGATTTCTAGGGGCTGCGTGAAGAGTATTACATCTTTGGCATAGTCGAAGATACCCTTTTTTTTTGTATTTCTTGTTTTTTAAATCTTGATATTGTGGACTTATCCACTTTATATTCTTGGTAATTTGATTTCAATTTTTTTGGCTATTGATAGCTTAAGAACATTTGAATAACTGGAATTTTGTACAGCACACTAATAGCAACCGACCACGAAATAAATTGTAACAATTGCGTACATGTATCATATCAAATTTGCTTGAATAATTGTTTCATATACTTAAATGGGGGAGTCCCAAAACTAAATTTTGTGAATTTAACAAAAATAACTTTTGTAAAGAAAGTTGCGTTAACTGAAGATATTTCTTTTTTCCAGTTGCGTTAACAGATCCTGACAGATGTAATTGAGCTGTTGCTTTAATCGATATGAAAGACATATTAATTTTGTACTGAAGTTGGTCATGTAGGATTTTAGAGATCTTATAGAGCAATGCAGTTAGAAATTTATTGCAATAATACAAAACTTGGAGAATGTTTTTAAAAATGATGTCATCTGTTGACGTTCCCTATAATCATTTAGGAATGGAGGAATACTTTACTCTAACACCTCCACATACTGAGAACTATTCATTCTTGAGCTTAGTTCCAAACTTTTAGTTTTCGAAAAAGCATCGAAGCCATTACTTTGCCTTCTACAAATTTGCCTTCGAAAATATGAGGAGTTCCTTCCTTAAACCACGCCGAAAGCCATCAGGTCTATCAAAATTGAATTTCTTTTCATCAGAAGAGATTACCTCTTTGCAGAAAAATGCATATTAACATACGCATTCAAACTGAACTGTTAAAACATGCTTACGCATTCTCAGGAAGTGATTAAGTTAATCAAAGCAAATTGGAGGTGCGGTAATTTATGACGAGGGAGCAAAGATAGTGCCAACTTCATCACAGCTATGACTATGCATTCAGACCGTTTTAAGGCCACCTGGTCATACAGGATGCATCGTCATTAAGAGTATCCACATTTCTAACTTTGCAACTTTTATATTCAACATAAATAATTTGTTACCCAATTTTTTTGAAAGCCACTCCATTAACCCCAAAAGAATTTTCCACACTTTAATATGTATAATTTTGGTGGGATTTATTTTAATATTTAGAAACCATGACGTCCTTGATTACGAGAATCTTATTAATCGGACATACTCTGTATAGCTTTGACTACCTTACTGACTCTATGTATCTATGAATACTTTTTCATCAACTTTCGACTACATTACGGCCTTTCTTACTTACTACTACATACTGACTATATCTAAGAAGGACTTTATATGACATTGGTTTACCAAAAAGCGCTCCTATTGACAAATTCTTACACCAAGCAAAACCTTTACATATAAAACGTTATACCATTTTTTTTTAAAAACTATTGTATTTATTCTATTATTTTTATTTGTTTTTAACTTTGTGTCATTAACTTCGTATACTTGATAATAAAATTTGGACGAATGCTTGATACAAGTGTGAGATGTGAAAACGAATTGGCTGGCATTAAGGGATTAAGTTCTTTAACATAAAGCAATTTTGAACTTACAGATTACAAATTTGGTAGAATCATATTATTAAAATATTCCCTCATATAAAATAAAGCGTAGCCCACCACTAAAAATATGAAAATTTTAAAACACATAATAGAGTTGAAAGCCTAGAAACATGGAGCAAGCCAGGGATTCACTAAAGTGAACAGATATGTATAATATATTTATTGTGTCTTGATATTGATAATGCTTTGTACCTTGCGTTGGAGACTAGCGGGAGGAAAAAAATTAAACTATGTATACCTTCTGTATAAAAAGTACACGGGAAATGTCAGCAAATTCGCTACGAGAATTGAAGGCCATACCTGCTGACAGCTGTTATAAACACACTAGTTGACAGATCGCGCTCAAATTTGGCTTGGTAATAAAGGAAGGTGCTACCAACTTAACAAAAAAAACAAATTTACCGATTCCTTTTTAGCGGTTCATTTGAATGACACTTTCCGGGTACTTTTACTTTTACAGAAGGTATGTATGTATATATTATAATATATAATATATATTTTCCTCTCAGTTTTTAAGCTTTCGTGCTAAAATTTTGATACAGACAACGAGTCTTAAATGTCATACGCTATGATAACTGGATAATGTAATCCCATAGGAAATCCATTTAAAAATCTATTTAAAATGAGTAAAATGTCTCAATATATAAACAAATTGGTATATATGTATAAGGCAACTGAACTTGAGTGAACCGAAATTTCTGTTCTATATGGTTTTCTCAGAATATTTTTCTCAAAAATCGGAACCGTAGATATACCAGTGGGCGCAATTGGGTTTTTATGGAAGAATAAAGTTGATCAATCAATACTAAGTATGAACATGTAAATATAACTCGATATCTCAACGTTAGTTGGACTAGATATTGTCGCAAGTAGTTGTTTGTTATATTGGTTTTTTTTTTTAAGTTTCCTTCTATCATGTGTCACAAAGTACAATAGTAGTTTATGAAAAGGAAAAGTTTTTCCTCTATCTTTTTTTTTTCAATTTATAAACAGTAAATGTCAATGGCACAATTATGACACAATTACAAAATACAAAATACAAACTACATACTAACAATGGACTACAATACGAGTACAATGACTGAGAAGATGCCAACAATAATCGTTGCCTTCTATTCTGCATACCTTTGAACAAAGATAGTCAGTTTGTCAGTCAGTCTGGAGTCCCCATTAAAGGAAAATTTCACTTTCCTTGTAAAAGAAAAGAGCCTTACAAAGCCACATGTTGACATGATCATGATGTTGATGATGGCAATGATGAGGAAGACGAAAATGCTGATGACGATTGAACTCTTCCTTTTCAAACTGTTTAACTGTTGCTGTTACAGACTTTGCAGTGATTTCGCTTTCCTTTGTCGCCTTTGACCTCTGAATGTTGAGTCAGCATCAGAGACAAGCAAGCAAGCAAGCAAGCAGCTTTTACTTATTGTACTTACTACTTCTTCTTCATTCAATAGACCTCTGATATTAGTGAAGATAGACAAGGGCCCCAAGCAGGGGGCTGGGAAAAAAATTTGATGCCAAAAACAATTTTTTGTTAGTTTTTGTTTTTGGTTTTTTGTTATTATTTGTATTTTGTTTTGTGTTCAAAGTTCTTCGTGCCAAATATGTTGGCGCAGCTTCAAGACAAATGACGGTTGTGGAAATGATGATGATGACGATGATGATGATACTAGTAGTATTGTTGTTAATGATGTTCATTACTAAGCTGATGTTTATAATGAAGATAAGCCAGAGCATTAGAGGTAATGAGAATGTTTAAGATAATAACAATGAGCATGATGATGATACTCGTAATGATGTTGAAGATGATGGTAGCAACCACGATTACGGGAGACAACGACATCAGCGTTTGGAACACGTTCTTGACACGAACTTATGACTTTCTCTCTTTAAATGTTGCTTCTGCTACATTTGTTGCAAGCATGCAGTTGTTTTTTTTTTTTTTTTTCTTTTGTTTTTGGCAACATTGAAGTTTGTATTAACAAAACAAATTAAACTAAAATAAACAAACAACTAAAGTTTATTAATGAAAACAAAAACCCATAATCAAAATTAAAGAAGTACAGTGACTTCATTGTGTATTCAGATGGAAACATATGATAATTTCAGCCACATTGCAAATGCAAAAATGTACAATACTTTGGTTAAAGAAAGCCTAAAATACTCGTATTATAATTTTCAATGATGGGGAATGAAAAGAATTTTTATAAATAATATTTCCGGTTTTTGAAAAAGCAACAAAAAGAAACAGAAGTTTCGGTTCACTGAAGTTTACTTGCCTTATACATATGAATATCCCAATTTATTTATATATTGAATAATTTTAGTCATTTTGAATTGATTTTTAAATGGATTTCGTATGGGGCTACAACATCCAGTAATCATAGAATATACCAGTTGCGTGTGACAATTACAACATGTCTGTATCAAAATTTCAGCACGAAAGCTTTAAAAGCTGAGGGGGAAGCATTTATACATACAAAGCTAAATTTTATTCCTAGTCTTAATGATTATTATCACATGGTCTCCAACGACCGGTGTGAAGCATTACCAACATCAAGCCACAATGCATTTATTGTACATATCTGTTTACTTTAATGAATCCCTGCCACATGTTTCTAGGCTCTTAACTCTATTAAATGTTTTTTTGCATTCAAATTTTAATATCAAGTTTCCGAAATCAATGGCACAAAGTTAAAAACAAATAAAAATTATTTTAAAAAAAGAAAGATTCCATGAAAGATTTCTATGTAATATTTTGAATCCCTCGAAAAATAAAAAAAATATAAGAAGGTGGAAAAGTGTAATTATGATTATTGGTGAGGCCTCTAAATGAGTTCAGTATACATTTAGGATTTCCATATCATTTCATCATTACTATAATCGTCCCAAAATATAAATGATGATCATTGGAGCTCACAGATGTCAAATGTTGATGGCCTTCTCGCTTGTGTTAAAATTTTCACTCATAAACCAGCTGATTTTGAACTTATTTAGCGCATGGAGAATTTCTTGAACAATATATTTTTGATCAACCATAACCAACGACTCTTTAAACTTGAATTCTGACTCAATAATCCCATGAACCGGGAATGGCAAACCCATATTGATCTAAGAACACCATTTTCTCACAAAAATGTCTATTGAGGCCAAAATTATGGTTTCGTTCGATTTATTATTTTGTTAATATTAAAAATTTTATGCAGGGAAAATATTGAATTCAAAACTTGAAGATGCAAAGTTAATGACAAATGTGTTGCACGAACCCAGGGGAAAAGATTCGCGGGTGATTAGGAGAAGCAGTATTGACATGTTCCCCATAAGTCTCATATATCATTCAATGATAACACACATAGGTAAGAGTGAAGTAAATTGAGATTAGTATTTGATTGACAGTAAGTTTATGTCAGGCAAAATGGTCTGATCTGCTGAGATTTATAACAAATCTGTTGAAAGTACCAAAATATTTTTTTTATAGCATTTACTTGTGTAAGGATATTATGATTGATTATGAAAGAGATCCAATCTTCAAAAAGTAGGAGCAGGAAACAATCCAACACATCTTCTGTGCATGTCCAGTTCCATTTAAATGGAATGAACAGTACTAGGGACTTTTCTTTTAAGATGAATGCCAACTTTTGCCAATCAGTGTGAATTCCAAATCAACAAGGGAAAATATTATCAGCATCCGCATCGTAGCATTAGAACAGATCCAATCAGTAGCTTTTTGGCATTAATGTTTCATTAACCTGCCTTCATCAATCTTCAACTTAGACCTTACCTTGTTCGGTGGGTTTTTTCTTTTGACTTATTCAGTAGAGAAAACAAAGTTCCGCATTTAAATATGGTTTTAAATATTAAATTCTTAAGCTATTCTCTAATATTTTTTTGTAAATTCTCTCTTAATTGATGTCATTTTGACTCTTATCCATTATCTATTATATTCTTACTCACCTGTAGTAGAGAAAGCGAAATGAACAATGGCAACCAAAAGTATCTCCTCAATTTGAGTTGTTTCTGTTGCATTTGATGAAGTTGCGTTCTTTGTTCCGATATCATCGTGTAATTATTGATTATTATTTTATTATTTTATAATTATTTATGTTAATATTCTTGGACAATCAACTGAATAAAGAAAACGGTTAAAGTTTAAGTGAAAAAAGAAAAAGAAGAAAAAAGAAAAACAAACATATGTTAGAAAGTTTTTAATTTTTTTTTTTTTAGCAAAGAAAACAATTATTTAAAGATTACAGATAAGTAAGTAAATAAATAAATAAAAAGTTTAATAGCAAAAAGTCATGCCAAAAACAATTTTCACACATTTCTCACATGTCTGCGCGTAATTTTTATTTTCTATATGATTTTTCTTTTGTCACCTTTCACACGAGTCCGAAATGTGTTTGAAAAGTGATAGGAATTTTTGTAATTTTCCAGCTTATAAATACTATTGATCCGATTTGATGTTATGGTGATCTATTTGATCATATTAAGAAAGCTTACTTGTGTTTTAGATTCAATTAGTTTGGTTCTCTTAATTGAATCGGTCCCAAATATCTGAGGAATATGTAGATAAAGTCTAGTCATGATACTCAAATCGTGACATTAAAAATTCATAATGAACTAGTACTTTCATTTGATTCTATTATTGAAATTGATTATATTTAACAAATAAAAAAAAATTTATGGAGTCTGCGATCAGATTATACAATATGTATACACATATAACTCAAGATCATAGTAAAGGTAATAGAAGACTATATCGAATAAAAAAAAATATTATTCTATTATTTTGAATTATTTTTAATAAATTATTCAATTCAGTCATTTAGATTCAAGCATACATTATTAATAGGGGACAGTTGCAAGCCACCTCTCTTATAGTCTCAAACCGACAATATATTTTTATGCCCGGTAATCCCAAAAGAATTAGAAAATTATTTTAAGCTGTTTAACTATTTGGAACAAGTCTCTTCTGAAGAAGATAAAATTTACGAAGCAAATGACATTTGGCAATTTTCATATTAACGCAACATCGGTGGAGTAGTGCAGCACCACCAAGGATCTACGAGCTTATACCAAGAGATTTATGGTTCGAATTTACCCAACTTTCAACTGCCATTGGATGCTACAAGCAGAACTTGGATGCTGCGGATCCAAATAGTTGTCTCTGCCTAAATACCGTGGAAGCCCTGGAACACCTTGTTTATGAGTTCATGCCCTTGACTCAAAGCCTTGGACTCCATTCAATACACAGGAGATTGTAATACCCATGATTATTCCAACAGAAAACTGGTTAATAATCTCTGCTGATATTGGTAACACATGTGTAGACATAATGGTGTATAACTTATGTTATTATGGAACGTTACGATGGAATTCTTGGGTGGTTCCGTCGGGAATTAACGGGATTTAAATCTACAGAAGAACATTTATTTTTGGAAAAATTTTTCAAAACCTACATACTCGTATCTTGTGGCACGGACCATGAGTAGCATTTAAAGTTTTTTAACTTCAGACCAATAACTGTCACAATTTACTGCCAAACACTCTCAATCCTAATAAGCCTATCCGAAATTTTTTGAAACTTAAACATGAAATAATCGCTTTACAATATTCTATTTGGGTTCGCATTATGCGGAACCATTGCATTCTATAGTTCTATATACTACTTGAATAATAACTTTGAGATGTCAGGAGGTAAGTACAAAATTAGTTCACGTAATAGAACATAATATTTATGAAATCCAATTAGATTTCTTCTCAGAGCTGTGACCTCCAACATAATACCCAAGTCATAAATAATAATGAGTTAATAGTTGTTTTTTGTTTTGAAATATTTTGTATAAATAGTATAACAAAAAATGTGTTATTGTTCAATGAGTATCTTCTTTGTTCAATTAAACGAACAGTATTGATTGTATTGTATTTATAAAATTGGGGGGATACTATCCAAATGATATTCTCATGAAACCGAACTAGCGGATGAGTCCTTTTGAATTGCTGGGTATAATTATCATCTTAGAGTGAAGCAGGATTAATGGGATGAGCACCAAGGTATTCCAGATTATGAACTCAGAAATCTTCATTTAATATCGGGTTCCATAAACCTCTTACCAAGAGGTATCATAATGGGACGTAAGGCTTCTTAATGAACTTGCTATGGCTAGAAACCTTTAAATTCTATGCTATCCCATCGGGTTTTGAAGATCCAATTAATGGTTGTGTTATTTACATAACTCAGAGTATAAACTAAGCTTTGCTGAACCCTAGATTGGAGTCTATGTAGGACTTTTTCATTGGGATCATTGGAGTAAATGCAATTTTCATATTTCAAATTTATTTACCTATATATTTTTTTTTTATGACTTTTACATCTTTGAATATTTAAAGTATTTTATCAAGAGAAAATGAAAGAGAGAGTGCAAGAGAAAGGGAATGAGAGAATGGAAGACAGAAAGAGAGAGATAGAGAGTGAGACTCTAATTGATAGTAACAGTAGCAAAAGTAGCAATCAACATAGAAGAAATTCATAAGCATTTGAAGTAGTAACAATAAACTATGTGAATTGACCACATTTCATTCTCTTTCACTTGTTGACTACAAGTCATATGTACATATAGATACATACATGTATACACATGTATGCGTTTGTGCAAAAAGTATTGTAGTATATTGTAGAGCTTTGGAAGGCCTCAGAGACCTCAGTTGCCTGCGTTCAAAAAGGTGAAAAGTGTTAATAGGTTTTATAAATGAAGTGGGTCAACTGAGTTTGACAGACCGGCGGCCCACAGTCAACAAATAGTATATGATGCTGAAATTGAAATAATAATAATAACAATAACAACAACAACAACAACAACAACAACAACAACAACAGTAACAACAGCAGATACAACAACAGTAAGTAGTTAGTAAAAGATACAAGAAAGAAAACAAAATAAATGCGTGTTAGGAATACAAAAGATGTGTGATTTGACAGACAACTGGGGACTGGAGAATTGGACAACTGGACAACTGAATAACAACGATGACAATAGACAATAGACGATAGACGAAATTTAAATGGACAATGGAAATGATGAGGATGAGGATGGGGATGATCATGAGACGAAAGAAGAATAATAAAAATTTTTGTTTTATTTATGAAGTGACATGTGCTGATTTTTTTTTTTTTTTTTTTATTGCAAAATCTTGTTCATTCTTGACATATGTGTATGTTAATTTGAAATTTCATAGTTGAGCAATGAAAGCAAAAGCTAAAGTGTGTTTTTAATGAATTTAATAATAAAAGAGAGAAACAATTTACATGAATACACATACTACATACTTATACTTATGACAGCGCGAATTGTTGAAGTATCGTAAAAGTCTTCACTCTTCAGTTTACACACTAATGACGCCCACATGTGAGGGAGAACCATAAACACGCAGATACTTATGCACACAGTCATTAAGACATTTATCTAAGTATCTTTCACTCTAAACAAAAGATCTAATAATAATTGTAGTTGAAGTTTCCTTTCGAGTTTTCTAAAAAAGAAAAAAGAAAATCATAAAACAAAAGACTCAAGCAACGAACTCGTGCCGCCTATGAGCTCGACTAATTAACAATTGTTAATTATGCGTCTCTACTTTTTTTATGACCACTTAATTTTTAAGTAAAAGAAAATTTTTTTTTAAAATTTTTTGTTTTGTTTTGCTTAGTTTTTATCTTGTTGTATAGTCCGGTCTCTTCATTGCTATTTATCATTTGAGAAGAAATCTATACTCCTCCTATCACTTCAATACGAAGGAAACGATTAGATTTTCTTTGTATAGATGACCATATATGTAGTATTTCGTTCGTTATTGATAGGAGATCCCATAGAGCCGCAACACTTTATAAGGACGAAATTCATTTTCAAGAAAGGAATCTGTTCCTCTTCATAATAGTTACTCATTCGTCTTGTCGACAAGTTCTCAAATAATTACCGAGTTTGTAAAAAACAACAAAAATCTAGGATTGAGAAGTCAATATATCGATAGCTTATTCTGTTGCTTATGAGTTATGGTCAAGAATTCATCACTTTTAATGGAAAAAATATACTAGTAAGAAAGACACAAGGCTGAAATATCCCGAGAAGTTATTAACAGAATTGGTGCCCTTTGAAGATTAAGGGATTTCTTCTCGAGAAAAAACTATTAATATGGAACGGTATTATTTAATTTTGGAAAAACTACAACAAAATTGGATCCATCGAACCATCATCATTTATTACATGCATTGAAGAACTTCTAAAGGGACAAGAAGGTGTGAAGAAAATTGTAAAAAGATATTATCTGCCGTTCTCAGAAATAAGTAGTTAAATCTCATGGACTACTTATCACATGGAATAGTAATGTTTGAAGTGAATACTTTGCTTAAAAACAAAAGTCAATCGTATAAAAAATCAACATAAGTTAATGGAGAAAAATGAATTTTATTTCAGTTCAAATTTTTACATAGCAAACATCTTTAAAAGAGTTATACAAGAACTTGAGAAGCTCGAATTTTTGGTTTCAAAATCACTGGATATTAATAGAAGACAAAAGACTAAAATCAGAATAAAAGGCATACAATAATTTAAGGATATGAACTATAAACATCCAAATAAACAAAAGACTTAAGCTATGAATTCGCCTAGATACAATACTCTCTACTTTATACCATAAAGAAAGCAGTAATATTCGTATAACAAAAATCATCATCATCACTATACGAGTAATCATTATAAACCATTTCTAATCCGTTCAACAGTTTATGAGACCGAAATTCATCTTCTTAATGTAGCATATTTCATGTTAATATGTAAGTATGTATTTATTTACAAGTATTACCGGATTGATCTTGTCCGCAACTCAATCAAGTGAAATGATTAATTAACCAGTAAACAATGTGCAGAGCATGAGTCCCCCCGATTTAATTAGAAATCATTTTAACTTTAAACAAAACTCAACACATGAGATCGACTCACTTCAAAATCAACGATTTAGTAAAATGCAATCCAAATCATTTCGTTGCTTTATGTTGAAGTTATGATGAGATGAGTTCAGTTGAGTTGCGTTCAGTTGAGTTGCGTTCAGTTAAGTCGAGATCACTTAAGTTGGGATCGATTGAGTTAAGATTTCTTACCATCGACAGGTAAGTAGACTACAATACAATCAAATTATTGCTGCGTGACAAAATGTTGCTCCATCATCATTATCATCATCATAATGAAGTCAAATAAAGCTGCATCTGCAGCAAATGCTGCATGCAACTTATGTTGATTTATCAGTTTTTTTTTTTTTTTTTTTTTTTTAATTTTATTATTATCATTCTTAGACTTGACTATATTGAGAGTGTATGGTTAGAAAATACTTCAATATTTATTTATTTTTCTTCACATTTTCCCTCTCTGCTTTTAATGCATTTATTTATTTGATTTTTCTTCGGGAATTTTTTATAAAAAATTATCAAGTGTAGAAAGCAAACATAAAAAAAAAACAAACACAATAACATGAAAAAACATTAACTTTGGTCTCATCCAAGATTCCATTCTCATAGTGCTTTTTGAATACATATAAGTATGTAATTTTTTATTGATAAGTTTTTATTTTTGTATTCTACGAGTTTTATGATCTCTTGGCAATTTTTGTAAAATCATGTGCTTCTCTAAACAATCTATGTACATGAGAAATCATATGATTTTCTTAAACAGATTTTTGTCAGACTCATGATGATGCGATTGATCCAACTTTTTAATGGAATCAGTCTGACTATATTTGTTAGTTTTAACCTTGAAATTTAGACGGAGAAAACAATAGCTCTCTATTTAAAAATTCAGCTCTCTATTGTAATGGCATACAAAACATATTCCGCGGTCAAAGTTTCCAGAATAATATTGTTATACTTATAATAACTATTTCTTCTAATGCTCAGATCATGAATGCCCTAAGGAATGATATCACTGTAAATGATAATTGTATATTAACTGGAATCACAAAATAAAACTGTTCAAAATATGTAAATATTTAAATACATAAGTGTATTCTCTCTCTTCATTAAAGCTGGTTACAAACTATTGGATACTCGAGCTCAATCGATAGACTGAACCACTCATTTTTCTTCTCTCTAAATATTGTCTTCTAAAATGTTGATGTTTATCTATGAATTTGTGAGTCATCAGTGAGAGGTAGACTTCGGAAACTCCATAAAATAGTTTATCAGATAAGCTTGGCAAGAAATTAATTAACCTACAATTTTTAAACATAAACTCGGCAAAAACTTCATAGAAACAAATACATTGCTCAAATAAATTTATGGTGATGATTGTTTATACCATTCGAAAGTTCATAAAAGTTATTTATAAACAGTTCAAATACGATCGGGAGAATGTTTTTGATAATGAGAGGCCAGGCTGTCCAAAATTGGGGAGGTGTTCGTTACACCGAAACAATGAAAAAGTTAAGTTAAATATCATTGAGGAAGCTAGAGGAGGATCTTAACATTCCGTGTGTTAAAATTCATCCTGGGTTACCGAAAGATGTGCCATCGCTTTGTGCCAAACAAGACAATACGCCGGGCCACTGATCTTTCGTTGTGCTCGACTTTTTGGCCAAACACAGCATCACAACCTTCAACCACAGCCTGTATTCGCATGATCTGGCTCCCTATGATTAATTCCTATTCCTCAAGCTCAAAATAGTCATGAAAGGAACTTGTTACGATGTCACAAAGGCTATTGATCACACGGTGAAAGATATACAGCAGTGCTTTTGATTCAGTAATAGACCGTGTGAAACCCAGAAGGCATGTATGAATACATTGAAACGTGAGAGGAAGATCTTTGCCCGGACAATTTTGGAACTAACCGTGTATAACTTATCCATCTAAAAACTTTTCCATCTATTTAGTATTGCTAAGTATATTTTATTTGTGAAGTGAATCCACTTAGTTTTTGAGATATTACGTTGAAATTTTGCATTCGATTAAGAAGAGGTGAATGCTACTTATTTTGTCACCTCGATTTGCCATATTGTAGCAAAATTATGTATTATACTTTTATACTGAATGGAATAATTATTTAAGCCGATTGGACCTCCTCCTTTCATTCTAACTGAAATATTTATACAATACTTAAAATTCAAATTTAAAAAACTATAATAGCCCAAAAAACAAAAAACTTAAAAGAAACCAATGATTTTTTTAATAAAGATCTATAAAAAAATATCAAAACTTGGAAGCAAGATAAAATAGTTTCGTTTATAAAAAGTTCCTTTTACATCTCTTACGTTGTTGCCATATTAAATCTTAAAAGATCGTTCAATTGGGAGAGTACAGGTAAAAAACTTGTATTAGTAGAAGCAGCTTTCACTGTCTGTCGTTCGATCATTTGTTGGTACTGTAAACCGATTCTTTCATACTCAATCACTCACTCACTTGACTATAACAAGCTTAATTCATATAACCAATTGATCTATTAAAACGATTAATTGAAATGTTAAAGGAATGTAACCAAAGTAATGTAAAGTATAGGAAAGGAATAGAAAGGCAATACACAAAAAAATAAATAAATTTAAGAAACTAAAGATATTAGGAAAGGAAAGGAATGGAAAGTCTAATAAATGAGCAAACAAACAAAACTAGTGACATTTAACGCCTACATGAATAGAAAGATCAGATCAGATCACATCAGTTGAGATCAGATAAGCAAAGATGTACTTATAGTAATACGTTAGTTGGGTAGATAGATAAACAGTGAGATTTGTAGGAAAGATACAAAATTGAAACTACATACTTTAAGAAGTAGTTGTAGTAGTAAATACTGGAAGAGTTCATGACTCATGGGCACCTACCGAACGCCTTCCTAGCGCTTCACAACGCCCTTACACACACCCACACACTTGGTTTAAACTTTTTCTTCTTTTTTGGATTTTTTTTGTTTTTTTTATTGTGGTTTCTTATATTACTTTTCTTTTTCTTCTTCTTATATTGTTTTTCGTTGTGATATTTCTATTTATTGTAATTCATTTTGCGTTCCCATGTGTGATGTTATTGTTGATGCTGATGATGATACCGGGCTTCATTCAATTGCATTCAATTGCCTCAGATGATGAATAAAGGAAAAGATGAATGTCTTGTCTTGTCTTGTGAATTATTATATGTACTTTCAAATTGATAATGATGATTGATATTGATAATGATAATGATGATATTTAAAGAAGATAATTGTTATGTTGATGATAATGCCAATTGATGATAAAAAATGGAAGACAAAGTCAATTAAAGTTTGGTTGTCAGCAGATATTCTTTCTTTTCTCTCTGTAAACTGCATACCAGGTCGAGTTCTTTCTTTCTTTATTTCTTTCTTTGGTTGTTGTTATTCTTCATTAATTGAACTCATTCAATTAAATAAATTACAAAAAACAAAACAAAAAAAAAATATGATGACGATGATGATGATGATTGAAAACAAACAAAAACAGAGAGAAAAAAACAAAAAAGTATCTATAGTAAAGAAACAAGATCTGCAGATCAAACAATCGATCAAACAAACACTTGATGATGTTCTGTCTTCTTGATATGTTCCAATATGGGTGAATGAGGTTTTTTTTTTTTTTTTTTTTTTTTTTTAATTTCGTTTCGGTGATGATTTTTAGAAAATCGAAACGGGTCCATCAAGCAGGCAACAATTTTTCCTGTTTTTCTCGATGATGGACCGGCACTCGCACACACACTCGCACACACACACATGCACTCATACACACATACTTGTAACGATGCACTCACACATATGTATAGAGATACACTAACACACACATACTTATGGAAACATCATCATGCGAAACATTAGACACAAAAAAATGTTTGGAAAAAAAAAAAAAAAAAAAATTATCCTTTTTTTTTTTTTGTTTGTAGTTTTAATAAAAAAAATTTTATCCTTAAAAAATTGAAAATTGCATTATTGTTTTTTTTTTTAATAAGAAATTTAATTATTAATTTTCTTAATTTATATTTTTAAATAATTTTTATTTACCCAAAAAAAAAAAAAAAAAAAAAATTCTTGTTTTATTTTTTGTTTGTTTATATTATTTTTTGTTAAAAAATATTTGATTTACTTAGTTTCTTGTTTTGTTGTTGTTTCTGTTAATGGAAACATAAATTGTTTTTTTTTTTTTTTCTTCTTTATTTTGTTTCGTATTTAATTTTATTTTTCGAATTTTTTATAATGTTTTTTTTCCTTTGTTTTTTTTTTTTGGTTTAATTTTTGTATTTTGTGTTTTTGTTTTCTTGGTTTTTTTTTTTTTTTTTTTTTTGTATTTGTTTTTCTATCTTATTTTATATTGTATCTCTGTGTAATCTCGATTTACATTGTGTATATTCGTGTTGGCGCGAGCGAATTAAATAAGACGCGTCTGGTCTGTGCCGTGGGTAACCGCAGAATGTTGCATACACCTGCTTTCACGTAGCGAAACACTTCGCATGCGCGCCAAGCTGCTCAAAAGCAAGCGACAAATGCTGCGTCGAGTGTCAAGCATTGAGCGTCGAACATTTTCGAATGCCGTCGTCGCTGTCGCAGCTCAGCGAAATTTCTTCTTTCTTTTCATTGTGTTCAATTGAAGATCATGATCATGACGATCAACATCATGATCATTATTAGCATTAACTAAGCATTGAATATGATGATGAATATGGAAAGCAAAAGAGCAACAACAACAACAACAACAACAGCAGCAGCTGCAGCCGTCATGAAGCTTTGACAACAAACAACAACAAACAGTAGACAAAGGCAGAAGCTGCAGAAGCAGCAGATACAGTAAAAGCAGCAGCAGCTGCAGCAGATACAACAGAAAGTAAGTAAGCAATTGCCTATGGCCAAAAGCAGAAGTTACCTGTTGAAATTGTAAGTAGTTAAAGCTTTGTAAATAGAAAAATGTTGTTGCTGCTGCTGTCTTTGCCGATGTTGCTGCTGTTGGTGTTGACGCTGCAGACAATATTGTTGGTTGTTGTTGTTACTTTTGGTGCAATTGTTATTCATTTTATAATGATCATCACGATCATGCTTATGTTCATAATAATGATCATAATGTATTACACTTTTGGCTCATGCTACATGAAAAGCTTTTCCTTGCTGCTGCTGTTGCTGTTGCTGTTGCTGTTGCTATTGCTGTTGATTCCATTGATGTGTAAACTTGATGAGGATGTATGCCTATTGCAACAACAACAAAAAACAGATGTTTCATTTTACTATTTACTTTAAATCAACTAAAGTTTTAAAAATAGCACAATTTTTCTCTGAGTACTTCGCTTCTTTTGCTTTTGTACTTGCATTTGTAACAGAAATTGTTTTTTATCTGTTTTCATATTTATCGACAAATTTTCATTAATTCAAGAGTCTTCCCTTTAATCCAAGCTTTACAAACTACGTACAACTTATTATGAAACAAAATTTGCTTCTTCCAAAACTTAATCGGGTTCAAGACTCAATCATCACGGAATATAGAAAACAGGCTTTCCTTTTCATCTATCGAAACAAGCTAACATAAGGACTTAACAATAAAAGATGCTCTAACTTTTTTTTTGAAATAAGACCGTTACAATAAAGGTCATAAACATAAGCATAAGTTCGGTTAGTCAAGCAGTTCTGAAAGTATTAGCATTATAGAACTAGAATTCTTCTATGCAATAGCCCCAGTTTATAAAAACATCTTAGAAATTCATTCAACATCAACTTAAAAGAGTTACTCTCTTTCCGGATAAACTGAGCACATCAAAGTTCATGGCAACCTGTAAACTCTTGATACAGAGACAGTTTATTGAACTCCCATATGAAACATTGTCTGGATCGGATAGGTTCCTTACCAAAAGACTTACTTGGCCCATATAGGACACAAACATATTTCTAAAACTTATTTAAGTAAGATGTGTAAGATAAATAATTGAGGAACTTTCTAATCACTAAACATGGTAAAAGCTTAGGACTCGACTATTGTAGAAAGTCTCGTGATGAGAAGGAAAAGGAGACAGTCGATCATCACGCGAGGATGGTTTAAAACACCCGAACTTGCCTGTCTCTGCTGTTATTAGTCCTAATAATTTTACATACTCTTCTAAGAAATGTTTAAATAGATCTACTATAAACAAAAGATTTTCTATTTACAAGGGGTTTCAATATAAGATTGTGGATTTATTCAATTGTATTGTATTTTATCGAAAATTAAATTTGTTAGTTTACTTTCCATTTGTATGTTTCCGTATGCTTTTGCTTCTCCCTATTTCAATTGATAAGGATGCAGATCCTTTGTTACATATGCAGATTTACTGATGGCCTTTCCAAAGATTGTCCTTCAACCATTCACTCGCCAGGCACAACAAAAATACTTAGAACAGCGTATACTCTCCGTAGTTTATGTCATTGCCCTCCCCCAATCAATCCCAGTTTTTCTACGGTCCAATCTCTGAAAAAGAGTGGAATAAAGAATTTGTATAACAATTTGCATGAAAAGAAAGAAGGAATAACTAATGAAATTAGAAAATGTGTTACCTTTTTGTTTTCTCTTTTGTTTTTTCCATTTTTTCGTAGATTGTTTAATCGTGATTCAATTGCCGCCGTTTGCCTTCATCTCATCCTGGCGTTTCTTCATGACTTCATCTTTGAATGTTACGCTGATGATTTCCTTATTCCTAAGCCCATAATATGATGGCGTATAATCGTGATTCAATTCACAATTGCGGCAACGAAATGCAAGTAGATTTTCTTTGATACCAATTAATTTTGCATATTCATTCAATGTAGCCTTCATGGGAACGTTCGGCTTTGAACGGATTTCGATGGAACCATCAGTGAAGCCAACGAATTTCAAAAATATATAAGATTTTTTATTAGATTTCTTATTATGTTGTGAAGACATGGTAGAATGTGCCGAAAACAGTTTTATAAAAAGATAGGATGAAATTTTTTCACTTAAAATTTTTAATGTAATGTTTCCTGTTCGAAATTTTAATGAGAAGTGACAAAAAATTTGTTTCCCTTGGAGAACATATAGTAAGAACTATCTCATGGCATACTAGGCAACAAGATAAAATTTTCAATTCTCTTAAAAACGATTTTCCAAATATCATTTACCATGTTTATCCTCTGCATCCTCAACTGATAAATTTCATATAGAAACTACGAAATTTCATATAGAAATTACAAAATTTCTAGTACAGTTAATAATAATGGTAGCTGTATTACTTATTATTTGTCCGATTGGTAAGTTTTTTTTTGTTTTTTTATATGTTGTGTCATTTCAAATCGATAGGTTATGAAAGTTGGAAGTAGAGTTTTGTCAAAATCAAGACCGGTAGCTGTTTGGGTACTATCTCTTTTAGTAATCGAAGAACTCTGGCACATTACAAATTCTGTAAAACGAATGTGCTCATCACACAATCGATTCGTTGAATAAATTTGAACAATAGCCCTAATGATCTTCAAATTTTTATACTCTTTATGTAGCTGAAATTTTGTATGAAGCTTTCTTTTTACATCGGACAATATATTTGTCGGATCGAGCCGAATCGGACCACTAGGAGAGGTAGCTCCCATACAAGCCCTCTCCTCAAAATCATGTTCTTATTAGAAAAACATTTTTGTGCATCTTTAAATTTAGAGACAATAAGTTTTTGATTCATATTCATCAACTATGTAAATTTCAAGATTCCGGGATTACTGGATCGTACAGCTCCCCTACAAAAAACGTTTTCTAGGGGCATAGTCAAAGATACCCTTCATTCTGGTTTTATTTACAAGGCGCTCGCGGGTTAGTAATCTTCCGATTAACCTTTTGCACCGACATTCAATATTAATAAAAAATATGGATGATTATTGACCAACAGCAGCTCATATTGTAATCTGCTTTCAGTATGTAGAACAATGAAAACCAAATGAATAGTGATAAATTGAGTGGCATCAAAACGTTTAGTATTTATTAAGAACTATAACTTTTTGTAACACAAAAAAAAAAAAGAAAACAATCACATATTCGTAAAAACTACAAATTTCATACTCCAATGAACTTCTCCAGAAATGTCAGGCGCTAGTTAACAGTTGCCAAATGCACAATGAACAATTTAACAAAGTAGGCCAGCTGCATAGTACGCCCAGCATATATACATGATGACGCACGGTGGACGCATTAAGTTCCAAATATCTGCACTGGGTGAGTCACGGCCGCATGTGAAGAATACACTCATGTTGTATACGAAGTGATTGCCACGAATGGTCAAGAAGTCAACGGTCAAACTAAATACAATCTCCAATATGGGATACGAGAATGGCATAATAGGCATTTAATCCAACTTCACAGCTTCAGCTCTTAATTATAATATTGATATTTCTTTTGCCAGATTCCGCACAAAAATATATGTTATTGGGTATTTAAAAAATATATTATACAACTAAGCTGTATACGCTTGTTCGAATTTGGTTTTTATTCAATAAAATTTTCAACTAAAATTTGATTTAAAAGGGACATGCCTACTCTCTACTACATACTTGGTACAAATTGATATACTCGTATAATATACGAGTACATATTTCATCTATACATCGTTTTGCCGGCCTTCACTTCTTTTAACTTTAGTACTTTGATGATGTGATGACAGACGACAACACATCAATCATCAAAGTCACTTTAGTTTTTTGTTACAAATGTGTTTTAGTTTCTTCAGTCTTTTATTATAAACACAATATAATTCAAAGTATGAATGTGATATTAATGTTTCTACTAAAACTTTGGAACTTTGGGGTTTGAGAGGAGAGATCTCACAATATTGGACAATATGTACAATATGTATGTCCAATACATAAAGGAACATCAGTGCAAACAAATTTCAACTGAAATTTGTCACAACACTACAAATAACTACTATACCAAAGTGCCTTGATTACTGGAAGAGGTAACCTCTGTAGGAACATATGGGTAAAAAAAAATATTATATATTTGCAAGTTAGAATTAAAATTTTGTATTCATATTTTCTTTTTAGATATCTTCATGAGTAAACAATCTTAAATTTGATAGAAAATTGTGGCAAGACTGTAAGCATTTTTACTATAGCATTTGTTAAAATAGGAACAACCAGATTTATAATATACTCATATATAAAAATATAAACTTTTGTAATTTTTTTTTTTTTTTGATTTATTTAACGAAACTTATTTTACGAAAGGTGTAAAATATTCGATCTTGTCCTCAGTTATTTTCTTTTCATTATTCTTATTCATAATTTCTTCTAGGTTTCAGAAGTTTAATGATTGTTTTTGCGTTATATAAATGAGTTACATGCTAATGATGATGAAAGCAAATTTGAAAATTGTTATTATCCACATATCATATATTATAGATTTCTAGTACAAACAGCCAAGCATCAGTATCTTATTACTCCGATGGGATGTGAGGTTTCACAAAGGGCATAATTGTTTTCGAGTGACTTACATATAGACATTTAGGTTACCCTAGCTAAGCTAATATATTTGGGCACACGCGAATACAAAACGTTGAGACTTTTCTATCTGATCAGCCGAGGGCATATATATGGCGTATGTTTCTGACATAGCATTCTTACATATCGATTTTCATTGCTTATTGTGTGTCGATCAGGGCTTAAAAAAGGGTTTTATTTTATTGTAATTTTAGATCATAAGTCAACAGCAAATAAATACATAAACAAACCATAATAGTATAGTAAAGCCCGGAGTAGCCGGCAAATCACCTTATACACCTCAGATGCCTTACGCTCCATCAAGGAAGAATGACAAAATGAAGCAAATGGAGTTGATCCACCAGGCAGGTTAAGCTGCGGCCTGGAGCCTAGCTAAGTATCAATAATCAATCTTTATATTTGATGATGTAAACCTCTAACGATCACCACAATTAAATCTTTTTAAAGGGTAAGTTTCTGGCGAACCCATGACAACCTCTCTCTAGCACTGGCAGAATTTCCCCAGATCTCTAAACCGTAACTGCATAAGAGGGGCAAGATCTAGAAGGCAACATTGCTCATTTTTTTGAGGGAGGATGGACATTACACGAGATTATAAATGACCATGAGGCCTTGATGGCAGTGATGGAGGTATTGTATTTGTTCCTAGAATGAAAAGGATTTTCTAGATAATTGGAAAAACAATAACAAAAATACTATGTGTACAGGAGTTTCGAAAAGAATTTATTTTCCTTGCTAAATATATTAGAAGCCTTAACGTGAGCCTCTGATCTAGAAATAGATCCATATATATTATATTACTTTCTTAGACGGTCGCTTATCGCTTCTCCTTAGGTTTAGTTACTATATCAAATCAAGAGACACAAAATGTGTAAATCGATAAAAAGTTGAGCAAAACAGAATTGAATCAATTCCAAACCAATAGTTTCCATTCATTCATTCATTCGTTCATTCATTCATTCATGCAAACGGTTCGCTGTGATTTTTATTGAACGTCCTACTTTTCCATAAAATATTTTCAAGATACATTTTTGTACACATTTAGTTATTGTCGCTGGTTTGAGTTGTTGCACTTGCTGCAGTTTTGTTTCTCTTTTATTTTTTCTTGTATCTGTTTGTTTTTGCTTTGATATATTTGTTTGATTTTTCTTTTTACTTGAAGTTGTTGATGTTGGTATTGGTGTTTTTGGTAAACTGGCGCCGTAACAATACACTACTCAGCTCAGCTCAGCTCAACGCAAAACTCAACTCAACCTAACTCCGGTAGGCTTGAGCTCAGCCCGTTTAGTGGCCAACCATACCATTGATAATGTTCAAGTGGAGATGATAATGATGATAATGATGATGATGATGATGATGATGTCGAAACTGGTGCAATCTGTAGAAGCAGAAGCAGCTTCAGCTTCAGCTTCAGAAGGCAATATTGACTTCATCTGACTTTACTTGGCCTAAAGCAACTTAGTCTGGTCTTTAGCTGCGGGGCAACGCATTTCATTTGGTGGCACATTTGGCATAGTCAAGTTTCTTACACCACACAACAAGTCCATGTGTATCTTTCTATATACCAACAAACAAACATACATACATATATATATATATGGATGCATATATGTATGTAAGTGTGTTGAAGACGATTTCATCGCCATTCACGTCCATTTGCATTTTTAAGTTTGTTCCTGTTTGCTAAAAATGATCAAAAATCCTGTTTCGAAATTGGAGTAATTTCATTTCGCTTCTTTTGCTGTTTGCCGAGGCTGTTTTCGATGGTGATGCCGATGTCGATGTCGATGCTTACGTTATCGTTGACGCACATTTTTATGTTTTTTGTTAAAATTGGTAATGCTACCCAGTCTGGCCAAATGCCTGCCAACTAGAGTCAGAGGCAGCCAGCCAGTCTCAGACTGATGCTATGATGGTACGAGTCTCCGTTGTCGTCGTCGTCGTCGTCGTAGTCTTACTATGGGTCCTTCACCGCAGTCAACGATATTTAAGATATCGCAAGCTGCTGCTGACGACGCCTATGTACAACGAATTAAGTAACAAACTGCAAAACTTCGATTTCTTTTGCCAGACATTTGGCATGCAGCAGAGTTTTCTTTTCGATACAGATACACGCAAAGTCAAAGTCAAAGAGACAGGCAAATAGACTCACTAATAAAAAGGCAGATAAATAAATCGAGAGGGTATGGTGAACAACTACTCGCCTGAGCACTGCAAGTTTTTGTAAATAACCATTAAGACACCTAAAAAGGCATCTAAATAGCCATAGGATGATTTTTGAAATGAATTTAGCAAAGAAGAAATTGATCTTCGATTAAAACAATGCACGAAATGTATGTATGCCCAGTGCGTCCTGTTCAAAGGCACCCCTAAATATCAAAAATTTCTTTATAATCAAATACAAATAAATAATATAAAGGCCAAAATGTCTTAAGGGAATATAAAATGTAGAGAAAAACAAAAGCCCTCAATACACCAATCTTACAAAAACAATGGGAAAAAAGAACATTCATTCTCATCAATTCTGTATCAATTGGAGGCCTCTGAAGGGCTTAATCCATCAGTGGATGAAACGATGATCCAAAGCAATGAATTTTACTAAGATTTGTCCATTCATTCTGTATATTCACCAAATATAGTCTCATGCAACTATTTCTCACATCCAAATCATCTAAATAAGTATTGAGAAGGGACAAGCTGATGAAGCCATATAGAGAAGAGTCCAGACATACATATTTCATCTCTTATTTGTTACAAATTGGAATAACATTAGGCTAACAAACAGAGATAATAGCAATTTCGTAGGATACCTTGATATCACTATTTTATACTTTCCACGCAATAAAAAACCTCAAGATCCTTAAAGAGCTCGTCTTGTATACGTCGAGAGTTTATAGTTTTATGTGCTGTAAGAACTGTTTGATAAGGCCTTACCCCCCCCCCATTGGTTCTAATGACACCCTTTCAATTTTATGGACAAATTATTGTTGAAAGAAATCAAACGCTTGATAAACGTCAGTTTAGGGAACTAAGATTTATGGAAAGTAACGTTAGTTTTCAATAGTTAAACATTTATTTATTTATGTTTTTATATTGACAAGGCCGATAGCTTTTCATTACACCCTCTTTCATTTCCACACGCATGTGGATAAAAGAAAAATGAATTTGTTGCCATTAAGATAAAAAAAAAGTAAAATGAAGCCAAATAACTTGGAACGTTCTAATTTTTAACTAAAAAATAAAATCAATTTCATTTTTTTATATTTTTTTTTTTTGTTTCCAGCAACTTTTATTTATTCTTTAAATTAAATCATATCTATAATATCGATAGAATTGGCTAACTTATATTTACATTATATCGATATTAGTAGATTGATTTCTTGTAACGTATAAGAAATTGTATAATTATATATTGAAATTTTTCAACCATGCGAAAGTTGAATCTTGTTAATCAAACTATGTGTTAAGTATGTTAAGTGTGGATTTGTATGTTGAGTCTTGATTTGTATGGTAAACTTATTGATCATATAACAAAAACTTAGATATATATAGATATAAGCTGTAATGGGAATCATTTAGTAAGAATCATTGGATGTGAATTTTTGTTTTGAAAAACTAAAAAGAAAAGAGAAAAAAAGGAAAGTATTAAGTAAAAATCTTAAAAGTAGATCTATGTTTGTATGTAGGCAGGCATGTATGTTCCCTATAGATTCCAAAAAAATGGAATCAGTTTAGCATATAAGGCCAAAACACATTTCTTAAATTCATCAAGTTACCTTTGTCAAATATCTCAGATAAGATATCAATATTAATTCAATTTAAAATGGATTTATGTATGCATGTATGTATGTATGTTCCCCATAGAATTCGAAATCGGTGGACCAGTTTTTATGAAATTTTTTTCATGGGGGAAACAAACATTTCACTGTAACAACTACAAATACTTTAATTTTTTCCTAGCAATATGCGCACAATTTAAATTTATTATTTCTTACCTTTTCTCAAATCCATGTTCTTTTTATAATTTTTTTTTTGTTTATTTTCATCATTTTACAACCCACAGTACCCAAGAACATCTTTTTTAAGGATACCTTGATGATATCCTTATTTTGAAGCTTATAATTTGATGGAGAAGAATCGCCGCTTATTTCTTGATTACGGAAATGGAAACGCACTAGATTTTCTTTAGTATTAACCATTTTGCAATATTTCTTCAAAACGTCCTTTAAAGGTTGATTGTATTTCGTACGGAGTTCAATAGGCAATTCAGTCAAACCTTTGAATCTTATTACAATATATACGGGGGTACTATAAATCCCTAACGAAAAGGGCATTTTTATCAAATATAGTTGAATAACCAAAACTTTTTTTTAAAATTTTTTTCGATCAATTCAAATTGAATTTTTTTCCTCAAATATAATATTTAGTGTGACTGCTTCGAGTCTGGGATAGCAACTGAAAATTATTTAGTTTTATTTGAAACTATATATTTCGAGACAAATTCCTCATGGCAGCCTTAGACAAAAAAATTTATTTAATAATCTTTTTACAAACAATTGCCAAAATCTTATACATAGTAAAGCATTTCAATGGAAAAGTAAAGATTCA